>VCAZ01000093.1:1155381-1267881 GCA_005784505.1 Bagarius yarrelli
CCTCAGCCAGGGCATTAAAAACAGGTCGTGGATGGGTATTCCAGCATCACATGACAAGGGTTTTACAACCAAGTACCAAGTCATGTTTTGTGGACGGGGACCGAATGTATCATTTTTGGTCTGGACTAACTACTGTTTGGTGGTATTTTGACTTTATAAAGAAGCAAACAGAAGTGTTGAAAATGTTAGCAGCTGCAGGAAGTTAGAGGAAGGAATGTAACAAGGAGATGATAAGGAAGAACCTGGGGAGTTTGGTGAGAAGCCAATCAACTTGAATGTGGGAAGGGATCAACTGGATAATGATTTTAAGGTAGATATATCAGTAATGTCTTCCCTCCATCTGTAGTTTTAACTGCCCTAAGGTAGTCATATCCATGCTCTCTGGATATGAAGTATACATTACAAAATGTAATAAGCACAAATAATCAAGCACAAATAATCCTAATGTATGGTGTACATACCGGGGCTGTGTATTGGCAGGGGCCTTATGATATGATATACATCACGATACATGGGTCATGATACAATATATCATGATTTATTACAATACAATACATATTAAAAAACATCGTAATATTTCAGATATAAAACGTAAAACAAATAGCTAAAAATACAACAAATACAAAGCTTTTCTGTCATATTCGCAATGGGAAAATGGCCGTATGTGTCAGCGACACCTACTGGAGCGGAGGAGGGTGTCGTAGATTAGTTTAAAACATCATTTAAGTATGTATCAATACTGGAGGGTTAGACTATCGGTACACTATTGCGATAGCTGTTATCAATATTTTTACACAGCCCCGAGTACTGAATTTACATTTACAGCATTTATCAGACGCCCTTATTCAAAGAGACTTTATCTCTTTTATACAACTGAGAAATTGGGGATTAAGGGCCCTGCTCAGGGGCCTAGCAGTGGCAACTTGGTGGTGCTGGGAATCGAACCCCGATCTACCAATTAACAGTCCAAAAATCTTAATCACCGTGCCAAGACATCAGTTTAAAGCAGATTAAGATGTACACAATATTATAAATTCTCACTTCATAATAAATATTGGAGAAATTAGTAATTAGATTGAGAGGTTTTTTTCCTGAAGGACCTATTTTGTGCAGATTATACTCCTTAGAACCATTACAACCTAATTAGGAAGTAATCATGGACTTTCATGTCGAGGTGGGATGAGCACAAATTTTTTTTATTTTATTTTTTTGGACAAAATTCAGGTTATTGAATGTCTTTTGGCAACAGCATTTTTATTACGGGAACAGGGAGAGGTTTGGGTCAGCTTTTTCAGACTTGGCACTAAGTGCTTCTTCTTGATCGAGCTGCTGACAAAGACAAATCCGCTTTAGTGGAAATCTTAAAGTTTATAAGAGAACTTCTCCTTTAATCAACATGCTTCTCAACCCTCCGACATGCTGACTGTCTAGAATAACATACAGGAGCTCAAGAGGTGTTTCACACTGGAGCGGATTATTTGATGAAATTGTTATTTATCTTTGAACAGCTGGAAACACAAACCCTGTTGTGCTGCCACTCTGAGTTTGTTTTCTGAGCGCCGGCTGAATCTGTGATGTGGGATTTAAATTTATTAGTGTTCACCTCTGTAAGTCTGGACTGATACCTGACTGTTTTATAAATGATTTAGCTTTTAACTAGCAGGTATCTGATAAGTCCTTAGAAATGACCGCTGCATTCGAAATCGCATGCTATTTCCCAAATGTACAAAAAGTATGTTCCTTATAAGGGCTGGACGATACGGCCTAAAATCAAAACCTTGATTAATTGAACATATGACTTTGATTACCAATAATGAACTGGTACAGGCTCCTCATTTTGCTTAATTGACTCGTTGCTTAAGCTCTCCGCAGTGTCGATTTAGTGCCACTGATTGGACCGGGTAAAGTCATGTGACTTCAGTAGTAGGTCAATGAAAAAATTTAAGTCAGTTGATGATACCTATTACCTGTCCAAGCCTATTTTATATAGTATAGTTATTCGTTATATATACATCCAAGCCTGAAATTATTCATACCCCTGGCAAATTCTGAGTTTAAGTTATTAACTTTTATTCTGAGTCTAAGTTATTAACTTTTATTCAACCAGCAAGTTTTTTTTTGACCGGAAATGACACAGGCTTCTCCCAAAAGATACTAAGATGATGTACAAAAGGCATCATTGTGGAAAAAATATTTCTCAGCTTTTATTTACATTTGAACAAAAAGTGGCATGTCCCAAATTATTCCTACCCTTCTCAGTAATCAATAGAAAAGCCTTTATTGGCTATTACAGCAATCAAACGCTTCCTATAATTGCTGACCAGCTTTTTGCATGTCTCCACTGGTATTTTTGTCCGTTCGTCTTTAGCGATGCGCTCCAGCTCTTTCAGGTTGGAGGTACTCCATCACCCTGATCTTTAGCTCCCTCCACAGATTCTCAATTGGTTTTAAGTCAGGACTCTGGCTAGGCCACTGCAAAACGTTAATGTTTTTGTCTGCTAACCATTTCTTCACCACTTTTGCTGTGTGTTTTGGGTAGTTGTCGTGCTGAAAGGCCAAGTTTTCCTGCAGACTGCCTGATGTTGTTGTTTGAGAATTTTGATGTATTTCTCCTTTTTCATGGTGCCGTTTACTGTGATTAGGTTCCCTGGTCCACCATACTGGAATTTTTCCTCTGCTGTTAAAGATTCAGACATACTACTTGCTTCACATACTTGCTATATAGTATGAAAGGGTGCGATTTCAGTACCTTATTTAGGAAGATTCTATTTATTACATGACAAATGAAACTGGAAATGAAAAAATGTACTCAAATGATCATTGTTTGTATAAGAAATCCGGTATTAGTTAAAGTCTATTATGTTCCTATCCTATGCGGGAGCTTGTATTTATATAAATTAACACGAGACTCACTGTTAAATGTTGGCTGATGGTCTTCAAAGTGTATAATTAATGTGAGATGCTGCAGTGTTGGAGGCTGAGTTGTATAATGAGGTGTGATTTAAAAGAAAAGGCTGTCTCACCCAAGACCTGATGACTCAGGCACAATGCTTATAAAGATGAGGCTCCGCCCACCTGGTACATACCAGACAATAAAAAAGTAGGAAAAAACAGCGTCTTTCTACACAAAAAGCCACAATAACCTGTCAATATACATTTAATATACAATAGTTTGATGGTTTCTGTATACAATACAGGAGGCCTATTTCTCCGACATGAATTATGATATATGATATATAATGATATATAATGTATACACTAATATATAATACAGTAATATTATAATATACTAAATATACTATTTTGGTGAGGATAGAATGACTTTGTCAATATAAAATTAGCAGTATTATTAATTTTAATTAATAAACATGCATATAATTCTTAGGAATTCATTATTGCTGCTTTCTCTCAAGCTGTTATAAAATAAGTGTTTTAATTATAAAAAATAGTAATGGTACAGTATAAGAGAATGAGTTAATGAGAAAGGGTCCGTTTAATGGTAGCTGAGGCACTGCGGTAGCTGAGTCTTTTCATGTGTTTGTGTGTGTAAGAAGGAGAGAAAGTGAGAGACAGAAAGAGAGGGGGGGGAGTGTGTTTTAGCTTTATTTCAGAAATGTCACCTATCTAACTGCCAGGTGTGTAAGAGAGAATGAAAGATTGAGGGTCGTGTGTGAGACAGGTGTGTTTGAGCTGGAGAGTGACAGAGGTGTGTGTGAGAAAGAGAGAGATAGAGAGAGGTGTGAGTGAGAGAGAGAGAGAGAGAGGTGTTTTAAGCGAGGGAGAGAGAGAGAGAGAGAGAGAGAGAGGTGAGCAAGGGGAGGTGAGCAGGAGAGGTGTATGTGAGAGAGAGAGGGTTGTGTGTGATGGAGACAGGTGAGAAAGAGAGGCTAAATTAGAGAGGGGTGGTGAGAGAGAAAGTGTGTGTGTCATTGCTCTTTGGTTATTTCATAAATCCCACTCATCTAACTGATTTGTGTGTGTGTGTTTTGTTTTTTTAGGTGCAGAGGATGTGGTGATGGCCTTCTCCAGATCAGAGACGGAAGACAGGAGGCAGTGACCTAGACCCCCCCAGCACTCCATCTGACCCCCGAGCCTCCGGAGTCTGCTAAGTGCTGGAAATAGAGAAAGAGAGAGAGAAAGAGGGATGGACTGAGAGTGAGATTGATGAGGAATGTCTTTCTTTCACTCTTCACCCTTCCTCATTCCCTCCTCTTCCTCACACTAAAAGTCACTCCAGCAGCCTGGAGTCTTCAGCACAGCAGGCTGACACACGAGTCCGAGCGAGTGACCTTTTAATTTTTGACTGGTTGTTTTTTGGTTTTTATTGCATCATGCTTCAGGCCATAATGTCTGGTATAAAAGTAAGTGTGTGTGTGTGTGTGTGTGTGTGTTTGTGTGAGTGAATAGACCAAGAGCTTCATTTGTCTGGTCAAACCATTAGCAAAGCTGGAATGAATGGAGATAAAGGGACTTAACAGGGGTCATGTTTAGGTGTTTGTGTGTGGGGTGCTGTAGAGGTCACTGAGGTTGTTGGCGTGTGTGTGTGGGTGTGTAACCTTTACCAGACTGTATTCCTCACATCATAATCTAATCACTTTTTGTGCAAGATGTTGAGGATGCTACTGCACTACATCAAAAAGGACATGGTATGTGTGTATTTGTGTTAGTGGGTGGGTGTGTGTGTGTGTGTGTGTGTGTGTGTGTGGGTGGGTGTGTGTGATCCACACGTTTTTCACATTTAGCTGTAAAAGACTTATTTAGTAACATCATCTTTGGAGTAATGTGAAATTTTCATAACCTTTCTATTGTAAGGACGACAGAAAATACTAGTTACAACTTGTGCCACCCGTCTTTTTATCGTAGAATGAATTTTTTAACGTATCTAACGAATGTCTGGGGTCCTTATTTATTTTTAATGACGTTCATCTTGATTATAAGCGTAAGATTTAATTGACTGATCTTTAACCCCTTAAAGTTTATTCACCCTTTTGCAGTAACACTATTAGATCAGTGTTCTCTTTTTGCACATCATCGCCCATTTCGGGGGTTTCCTGTAGAACTTTAGGGATTGCTATAGACAGGGGTGCCACTTTTAGGACGATTCTAAGGGCCTGCACACTTTAGGGGCCCCCCAGAGATTTGTTTTATTAGTAGTAACAGTGCGATAGTATAGATTCCTTCTTATGGATGACTGACAATCCTAAAAAAAAAAATCACAGGATGTCCTAAACGTCTTAAACAAACATTACTTAATAGTGTCGACCCTTAAAATTAATTTTTTGAGATTAAAGGACGCCCTGTGAATTTTTTTCGCCCTTTTTATCTAAAACTGTACAATTACATCCAGTTATTACTTAGCAGTTTATAACGGCTCATAACAGTTTATAACGTCTGGTCCTGAAAAAGAGGAATCTTTTTAATTTTCCAAGCATTTTTTTTACTTCTACATTGAAATGAATTTCAATTTGAAATAAAAATAAAAAAAGAAACGATTTCCATTTTTGTCAACTTTTAAAAACCTTTTTAATACGATTTGTGACTTCATTAGTATTTTAATGTGCAAACACGATTTTAAAGAAAAAATGAAACTCGTTATCTGGCGTGACTGTAATTGGTGTATTGGATTGACGCATGCTGAACCTGCAGTTTTATGGTGTACTTTCACGTAGAAGGAACATTTTGCCACAAGGAACATTTTAGTGGATGTTTTTGTCACCCGTTTTTATGTTCCTATCAGCGATAAGTCCTTAACTAAATGTCCTCCAAGTTTACATCTACATCATCCTTTTTTTTAAATAATTGCATTAGCTGTGATGAGGATGTCTTTAATTGTGTTTACTGTTTTCTATGCATTTTTGTTCTTAAAGGATGACAGCGTTTTAAGTGCATGTAGAACCTAAATATCTAATGAAGAACCAATGTTCTTCAGGTTTAACTAAAAAGCCCCTATAAAAGACTCTCTTTTTTTTTTTTTGGGTTAAAATTATTTTTGGGTTATGGTAATTTTTACCGCTGTCGTGTCAAACCTGTTTTGTCTTCATTTTTGTTTCTATGTCAAAGTCGATTATTCTGTTCATTTGTGATGGTTACGTAAGTGTTAATTGAGTTTTGTTTTTTCTACATGGCTGCTTCCATGTCCTTTGTCTTTAATGCTTCCAAAAGCTGATCCATTAAAGGAGTTAAGGCTTCCAGTCGTGCACAGTGTTTTATTTTGGTGCGGATTTTACAATGGGGAAAATTTATTTCTGTGCATTTTATTTCTTCAAGCAGGTCCGTTACAAATTACTGTGGAACTGTGGTGTAAGATACTGAAGATCTGTGAGAGATAATACAGATAATATGAGATGATGATGATAAGAATAATTGCTTTGTGCATGTACGGATAAGATGATGTAACAAGAAAAAATGGTAGATGATGGACTGTAGACTCTCTAAGAAAATCTATCTAAGGTTTAATGTTTTAATTTATTAATGTCCATTATTATTAATTATTAATTTTTCTTTTTGATGATGCAGAAAAGCTGCAGTAAAAGTTCTTGGTACTAATGTTGGAGCTTTAAAGTTCAGACTATTTTTCAAACCGTTCATCAAACATCTACTTGCAGGAATCTTTATTAATTTATTTTTATTTGTTTAATTAATATCTAGGTTGATGGAATATTACTAATATTGCGGCCTCTCAAATGTCAATGTTAAATCAGCCTCCTACAAGGAGCCTTCAGCTTTTATATCCAGTTGCATTTAATCCATGTCAGCAAAACGATTCTATACCATTTACACCACAGCAGATCCCTCTTTTCTTCACAAATTCATTACTGCATATCTGCTAATTCTGGGCTTTCTGGTCAAGTTTTCCTGAATTAATCCAAAGTAATGAGAAAAAATCTTATTGAGAAAATCTTGCGCCATCTTGCAAAACAGCTGTTGTTTTTAATTGCATACAGAGGCCTAATTCAACATAACATCTGCTTTTGCGTCCTGTAGCCGCCTTTACTGATTCATCTGATCCTGGGATTTTACCCTGCAGTGGCTGAGGGAGAGAATCACAGTTATAACTCAATTAATAGAATGTCTTTTAATTAGAGTCGAACTGCAGCTTCGGACAATGACCCCATGCTGACTTTTAACCTTATTATAGCTTTCTAAAGAGCACTGGAATATTTGGTTATAAATAATCATTATAAATTCCCACAGTGCTTTTCTTCATTTTACACTACAGACATTTACTGCCACATTAACAGTTTTTTAAAGGCAAATACAAGAATTATTAGTTCATGGATTAATTTAATTTTATGCAATATGTATGTATCTATCCATCCATCCAACCATCCAGCTGTCCAACTTTCTATCTGTCCATCTGTTTTTCCATCTATCCATCCATCCATACAGCTATCTGCCTGTCTGTCTGTTCCTTTGTCCATCTAGCCATCTATTTATCTATCTGTCCATCTATCCATCCAACTATCTATCTGTCCGTCTGTCTATCTATACATCTAGCTATCTACCTGTCTGTCTATCCATTCATCCATCCATCTGGATATCTACCTGTCTGTCTGTCTATTGATCTATCTAGCTATATACCTGTCTGTCTATCCATCCATCTAGCTATCTATCTGTCTGTCTGTCTGTCTATCCATCCATCTAGCTATCTACCTGTCTGTCTGACTGTCTTTTCTTTTATCCATTTGTCTGTCTGTCTGAACTTTGTTCACTTACCTTTTGTGTGTATCTCTTAATTTCTCTTGAAACTAATATATCTGAGGAATTTTTTGTCATGTTATATGTAATCGAAAAACATTTAAATAAAGTAAAACGACTTTTTTTCCGGTTTTTGATGGTAGAAAACCTTTTAGAAAGCAACTACAGGTTTGTCTGAGCGTGAATTAGAAAAACAGACTTTGATGTGACATATTCCTGAAAGAATAATGCACTATTCTGAAACCGATTTCAAATAAACCAAGCTAAAGCATTTATTTAATGAGTTGCACGTGTATTAGAATAAATATTAGACTTTCATTTTGACATTCGGCAGAGGCCCTTAACTAGAGCAGCTTATATTTATATTATTAATTTATTTCACTGAGAAGTTGTGGGTGTCAGGGCTTTGCTCATGGGCTCAGCAGTGATGGCTGGGTGATGCTGGGAACGGAACATATACGCTTTTCTGCACAGCAGTCCAAATTTAACCACCGATATACCACTTTCACTAACGTGCTTTCAATTACAAGATGTACAGTAAGCACTGCTCTCTTATGAATCACCCTAACGGCATAATTTATTAAACTGAGTAATTATTTATTATAAATGCATAACTAATACATAAAGAAACACCCACTCTCTCCAGCTCACATGCTGCTAACGCTGAGCTTCCTTCTGAGTAGCAGGATCTAGCCGTCTGAATTTCTCAGAGGTAGAAAAGAATTATAAGCTCAACACACTAAGCATAAGAACATCCCAAGCTGTCAGATGTCACTGAGCGAGTTTTTAAATTGCATATCAGTGGTACTGTGTGCACCTGATTATCAATGATAAACGGTCCAATAAAACAGATGGAGGTATAGAAAACATGTTTGTGATATATAATAATCATCACATTTATACAATGTAATAAATACTGGATACGTATGGTAGAAGCTGGATTTTGGTAATAAATGTTGAAGATACTGAACAACATAGTGAAAACAAGCAGGAAATACTATTATTGTACTATTATACAGCTTTTTATTAATAAAAAATATTTATATTTAGTAGTTGGTGTTTTTTTATCATCACTATATATGTTCAGACCCACAATAATACACAATATGGCCAAAGCTTTTTAAAAATTTGTCACAAACATGATAATACACAGTGGGGTTGAGTGAGAGTCAGGGTTCTGTGCAGGACACTCCAGTTCTTCTATTCCAATCATGTCTTCATGGAGATCAGGGATCAGGGATTTTGTACACAGGGGTATTATTATGCTGGAGCATGCTGTTTGGATCTCTCAATGCCCATGGAAAAATTGGAGTGTCACTGGCTTTAAAGTGGGCAGTGGTGGCTCAAATGGTTAAGGCGCTAAATTGTTAATTGGAAGACCAGGATAACCAGGGTTCAAGCCCCTCTGCCACTGTTGGGCCTTGAGCAAGACCCTAACCCTTTTTGCTGCAGGGGTGCTGTATCATAGCTAACCCTAAATAACCTTAAATATACACCAAAAATTGTCCTTATTAAAAGGATTCATGGTAAATCCAGATCTGTTTTGGGAAATACTGAAGTGCACTCTAAAGGTGACTCCATATGCACATGCTTATGGACCGCAATTTAGAATAGCCAGTTCACCTTCCAGCAAGTGTCTAAGAGTTAAGAAAATTGGAGAACATTGAGGACATTGAACAGTAAGCCAAGCTCAACCCAGGTTCCCAATCTTAAAGCTATTTCATCCAATACAAGCTTCCTGTTGCTTCATTACCTTTATTGGTTTTTACAAAATGTGCCTTCTAACTATGTTTATGGACAACTCCTTTTGTCTTCATGACATCATTAAAGTAAATGATGTAAATATTTTCATATTTTGACCTATTTAGCATATTTAATCTAATGGTTTGTGCAGATTTGTCATTTGTTCTATCTGGTATGTGTGTCCATTCCTGTCTGGCCTTTCACAGGCAGGTATAAAGCTTATGGCTTGTAATGATGACTCACGTGTGGGAGTAGAGACGCTGTTTTCTCACTTAATATTATTTATTTTCACAGCTCCTATAACCCAAACCAGCCCATACTCCCAATTTTTAAACTTCTGTCTTACATCTTACTAGGGATGTACAATATTTATCTGACAATATTGTCATTCTTATTGCTCCAATAAATGAATGAAATACGATAAATCAATAAAATCATGTGTTAGTATTATGAATATATCTTTATATATAGAGTGTGTAGGTGGGCAGTGTATTTAGTCACATGATTCGAGTCAGTTATTTAACAGTATAAGTAACTTTTTTTATCAGTCTCAAGGTAAACAAATCATGTGAGCATTACAGCTGTGACTGTCGTATTAGATTGCAACGATATTTCCTAAATTCTTGGTGTGTTATTTTATGTCATGTGATCTTTTCTGTGTGTTTATTATATATTTTCCCCCTATATTTAAAATAGATTTTATAAGATCAATTTTAAGTCAATGAAATTTACCCACATCTTAAAAAAAACCTAAAATCTGCCATAAAATTACACATACTATAGAATACAATTTCTCACTATATTTTAAGAGTTAAAAACCTGAACTAATAAAAATCACCCACACATGTGACCGGACCTGTGGACTTCCTTTCTCTATCTCCTGTTTTTGCTGTTAGGATGAGCGCCGACTTCCCCTGGTGCTCCGATGCGGGGGAATAAAAAGATATCACATGTCCACATACTGGAAAATTCATAACACCATTATAACGCTTGCTATTCTTTTTTATCTAAAATTTAAAAAATCAAGCTTTTGTTTCCTCTTTTGGAATGTGACTCTTTATGGAGTGTCTTTATTTGGATCCTGACTTCACTTTCGTATGGGGAACTAATTGACCATAATTGGTTTCCTCTTTAGTCCAAAGCTATTTGATCCAATTGAAGTTCTTGTTCTTGTCTGAGTGTGTAGTCATAGTCACCGACATTTTAATTGTGTGGGTTGGTTTGGCGCTGTAGGCCAGCGTATGGGATCATTTGTCTGGCTCACCAACCCATAAATTCAGCAGATGCACCCTGTTGCTTTATTAATCCATACGTCTCCTGAAATAATAAAACAAGTACAAGCCACAGAATATATATATATATATATATAAGTTTACTGTGTGTGCATGAAGACTATCTTTTACAGCCTTGAACTCTTCAGTTTAGCAGTATATATTTAGATGTCTGTGCTGTCTTTCAAAACGACAGACAAGAATCCCTTCAAGGTTTCAGCTGTCGCTACTGAAATGGAGATGAACGTTTCCAGGTTCTTGAAGTATTACAAGAACTTTCTGCAAATTTTTAATAGCATACTTAGCAGATGAGGCAAACATCCATCTCCTGTGGAGTAATAAACTTACATTCACCTTCAGAGTGATAAATTATCTGCACTGTAATCAATCAAGTGGGTGAAGTTCTCATCATAGTGAATGGGAAAACTGACTGTACACATTTTTAAACCTCAATCAAGATACAAGGTACCGTATTTAGATCCTATATTTAAACACAAGATGAGGACTAGAAAGAAAGTGGATTGCTAAAAAATGTATATATATATATATATATCAAGCACAAGGACAACATTTGACATTCTGTCCATAAATGGTACAACCCAGAGAAATGAAAGCCAAAATCAATGCAGGCTTTAAGACCAAACCTGAGCTCAGATTTTTTTTCACAGACGTGTAACATTAGCTTCACCACATACATTCTTCAGGTTACACAAAGCATACTTAAAAAAGTAGAACTGTCCAAGGTCATCAAGGCTTCAAAAACAGTGTTTAAGTTATATTGTATCTGCCGTGTGTTTGAGACAACCATTTTTTTCCTTCTTTATTTACTTTTGCTTTCTTGTTTGTATCGATTATGTGGGATTTTACTCAATTCTGTCATTTTAATTAAAGTAAATGTCTTTAATTTTTTGTCACATAGACTCTACAATACAGTAAAAAAAAAAATTTTTTTTTCATATCCTATCTTAGAAAAGTTATGGTCAAAGGGCAGTTTTCAGCTATGATACAGCGCCCCTGGAGAAGGAAGGTTTAGGGGTCTTGCCTAAGGACCCAACGGTGGCTGACTGGCTGCAGTGGGGCTTAAACCTGTGTTTTCCTGATCTTTCTATCAACAACATACTAAATGTTTTTTTATGTTATAGATTAACTTGAATTAAGCAGGTAGCTCGATAGTTAAGGTAAAGATCTGCTGGGCCTCGAACAAAAACCCTTAAATCTCAATTGCTCATGTAAATTCACTATAAAGTAAACCAGCATTGAATAAACGAAGCACAACTTTTTAGGGATGTGGTAGCTCAGTGGTTAAGGGGTTTGGATTAACAACTATCAGGTTGTAGGTTCAGTTTCCAGCACCACCAGGTTTCTGGGTCCCTGAGCAAAGCCCTTAGTTGTTAGTTGTATGAATGAATAAAATGTAAGTCGCTCTGGATAAGGGCGGCTGCTGAAATGCTGTAATGTACTGTCTGGAAATATTATTGTACAGTATTTATGGGTGAATATTAAACCTTTTTATAGAAAAATTTTATCCTTGACCTCTATTTTTATCAGGAAGAAGGTGCTTACCTTTCAGCAATTGGACCATGAAATTCAGGAACATGTTCTACCCTCAAGCCATAAGGAGACCTAGTGACCTCATTAGGAACATCCAAACACTGAAACAAGCACCCAGTCTTACTGTATATTTTTAAGACATTTTTTAGCTATTTTTTTTTCATTTGTTGTCAGGAGAGAGAGAGAGAGAGAGAGAGATTAATAAGGAGAAAGACAGAGAAGGGTGATGGAACCAGAAATTAAACCCGGGTCGCCGGCACACAACCACGCATGTGAGTGCCTTAACCAACCCATAACCCACAACTACACCACGGCACCAGCAGACTTACTGTCTTTTAACAGTATCCATAGATGCATAGATATTTTTGGTTTCTTTTCACAACCAATTTATGTCCAAGGTAGTGAAACTGATCCCTGTCATATACCAATAACCGATTGCACCTTTGCACACTTCCTCGTTTAACTAAAAAATGTAATGAACAATTTAAGAACGGGCCTTGGATCTGAGTTCTTTGCAAAAAAACATTTCGAAAATAGATCATTTTAACAATAGGAAGTAACTCAGTCAGTTAGGAACACTTATTATTCCTGACCAGCGGCAGTTTGATTAAAACAGATTAAAACATCTGCCCTTGGGGCATTTGTATATCGTGGTGATTGTGTACAACACATGCCACACACAGAACTGCATGCATTTAGTATCTATTCTGTAAATGAGTGTGCGAATATGTGGTGGACCCGATTCAGGGTGTATAACCACCCGGCACAGGCTCTGACCCCAACTGACCCCAATACTAGAGATGGAATTCTTTGTCTTATACAATCTTAAATTTTTTTGTAAAAGATACGTTATTTTTAAAGAATGCAATCGGTTTTCTAATGTAAATATTGGTGTCTGATTAAAGTTTTTTTGTGAAAGCAGAAAAAAGGTTCAGGGTTTTAGTAAACTCAGTGTGGCATGCCAGAGTGTCAGTCACACTCAGACAGCACACAGTATCCTGCTGTCTTTTTGACTGCTGGCTGATGATCTCCTACTGTGCAAAGGCAAAGAGCAGCCGAATTAAATCTGACAGCTTCTACGGCCACAAGCACTTTTCGCATCACTGGTGGCATTTTAAAATAATACAGAAACCATAATACCCGCAATATTGGCTGGCGCTGTTGTGTTGTGGGTTAAGGTGCTGACACCCATGCACTGCTGCACTCTGGCGATCCAGGTTCCATTCCGGCTCAGGTCCTTTATGCCCCCTTATTTCTCTCTTTTCCCAATTTGTTCTACCAATACAGACAAAATGCCTGAAAAAAAATATATATATTTTAAAATGGCGATATTGCAACCCATGTTCCTTGAGTGCCTTTGTCCTGGTGCCCCTACCTTGCTTTCTATGCCATCCTTCCCACCCACAGATTATGATCTTGGACAGATTCAAACTCATGCTCTGGTATCAATACATTTCTTAACCTTGATCTTCTAATATTAACATTCAATGCATTAAAGTGTCTTGCGCCTCCATATCTGTCTGACCTACTGTACCCCTACTCCCCTGCCTGGTCTCTTAGATCATCTGAGCTTGGTCTGTTGACTGTTCCTCATTATCAGATGTCCACTATAAGGGGGCAGATTATTTGGTGTTAATGCTTCTAAATGATGGACTGCACTACTCCTTACACTTCGAAATATACCATCTTTGTCCACCTTTAAGACGCAGCTAAAAACATATCTGTTTAATTTGTATGTTGGATAATGTGGCTTTTGTTGGTCTTATGTGTTGTTTTGTCTTTGTTGGTATTTAAAGTGACCTTAAGCAATGAAAAGGTGCTGTATAAATAAAACTTTTTCTTCTTTTTCTTCCAATAATGTTGAGACTTCCAAATGCTAACTATACTGAAATATTAATATTGCACAATATCGATTCCACATTAAATAACACATTTTTACCCTTGCTAGTGTTGATGTGTAAATGTTGTCAACTGTTGGTCTGAAATACATATTATATAATTATAAAAAATATATAACATATAATCATAAAAGAATGTAGTTAAAAAAGGATTTAAATATCTGAATGCTGCCTTTCAGGGGAAAAATCAGCCATTAGGATGTCAGTTCATATTCTTCATATTACACTATGCTTCATAAATACTCTGACTCTTGTGGACTTTTTTTTAAAGTGTCCATATCCTAGACCTAATTTAGAGAGCAGCTGCCCGATCTAATATTGAGGCACCCTTAAAATACCCCAGTGCTATTGCAAAGAAGTGACACCAGAATCTCCCGTGAGCACCATTTCAGTGAAATAAAAAATATCAACGTGCATAGAGACAAGGACGACATCTTTGGAAAGCAGTCTATTATAAGAAGAGGAGTGTGTTACTCCAGATATGTTCACAGTTTCCATTGGGTGTGGAAATGACATCAGATTACCAGCAAAATAACTAGACATGCACAGTTTGTAAAAAAATATTTTCTCACACGGCAAACACCACTCACATTTTCTGCTGCGGCTTTCTCAGACCTCAATATTACACTTGTTACACAGTTCTTCTTATTACACCGATACACTTTAACAAGTCACATGATTCCTTTTGTTTAGTTTTGTGACTGCCTATTTTTAGGGTTAGCGTGAACGTGAATTAACTACATACAAAATTACCTGGGTGGTGTTTGTCTCATATTTTCAAGTTGTGCGCCCAGCATGGAAAGACTCGAACACCCGAAGACTCGTGCTATTCTTTTTTTGATTAGGTGATACTCACTCTTATCACCAGTTTAATTGGTTCAATAATATCAGATTTCAGTGCCAATCAGGGTCAAATGTGGGGGGGGTCTTTTGGCAGTAACACTTAAAGATGTGGCGGCAAGAGCACTATCGCTTAAAAATGATAGCGGCGCAGCTCAGGATCTGCGTAGAGCTCTGAAAGTTTCAAAACCGAAATGTATACAAATGACATCAGCCCGTTGTCACTGTGGCCCAGGACACCAGGACAACCATGTGTAGGGTTGCCATCATTTATGTTTGCGGCAACCCTACACATGGTTGTTTTTAATATTTCAATATCCATCCATCCATCCATTTTCCATACCCGCTTATTCCCTAATTTAGGGTCACGGGGATCCCAGCTATCTATGAAAGAGTGAAAGGCAGGGAGGGGACACCCTGGACAGGTCGCCAGTCCATCACAGGGCCACACACACACTTACACTCACTCCTATGGGCAATTTAAAATCACCAATTAACCTAACATACACATTTTTGTACTGTGGGAGGAAACTGGAGTACCCAGAGTAAACCCACACAAGCACGGGGAGAACATGCACAGAACTCCACACAGAAAGGCCCCTGCCTGGGAATCGAACCCAGGCTTTCTTGCTGTAAGGCAACCGTGCTGCTCTCCTGTTTTGATTACATTTTGTGCGACATCGCTATAATTCTGGTCACATAGTTGAGCACTTTAATAAGTCACATTTTTAAGTTGCCTTAATTTGCCGATTTAGGGGGTCGTATGTTGTTGTGTGATGTCAGTGTAATACTCATCACATTGAATCAACAACAGAATGAAGGGGACTTTGCCAGAACAATGGTATTATATAATGATTATACGATATAATAAACTGTATAATAGCCTAAAATCTATTTAATCCAGTCAGTCATCGACTGGATTTAGAGATTTAAAAAACCAACTAGGCGTTAGGTGGAGTGTATAACAGACGACGATGCATGAGACCATTCCTTCTCCAGTTCTGTGCGAGCTAATATTTCACTGTATATGAACAGGCTAGAAAATATTCTTTTACCTTTCACTGTAGAGTTCTGTATAAACTACCAGCTCAGTTCACTGCACAGACAGAAATTAATATCAAAAGTTTTAGAAGGGAAGGAGAAGAGAAGGAATGCTGCTGGTAGAGAAGATCAATAAAAGGTTGTGTGAGGAGGCTGAACTGCTGTGTGGAAGTTCAGAGAAGACTTCGCCTTCTAAATAGGCTGCCAAGATGCTTACAGATATTATAATCATAAAACAAATGCACACCTATAGATGTGCCAGTTGAGAAAACAAACTAGTAGAAGAATTATAACTGCACACTCGTTTTTTTTTTTTTTTGTATTTACTTTTATTGTCAATGTTACTGCATGAAAGCTTTCGTTAGGATAAAACTTTACACAACAGAGAGCAGTATAAGTGGGGCAAATAATCACTCACAGGTGGGGATGACAATTTCAGCAGGAAGAAAGAGAACAACATTATAGATCCCAATTCAAAACATTATATACTGTATATAATGATGATAAAACATAGACAAAATAGTCACACAAAAAAACAACTCAAGTCAAAATCCACATTTAGACTGTATAGAGTAAGACTATTTAATTCATATATCCAAAAAAACCCTCACGTTTCGATAGCATTTGATCAAAGTCACCCCCCTCTTCTTTCTTCTATTCCTATATATATTGTAATGAATTGATTGGATGATTAAACTCTACAAAATGTGATGCAAGTGGGCATTTCATGTTTTTACATCTTCCCACATAAAATTTTCCACAGGGACATGTAATTAAGCTTATTATTCCTTTAATAGTGTACGAGTGTGCAGTTCTTCTAGTAATTCTTCTACTAAGATGCTTACAGGTAACACAATTTTTGTAGAATCTTCACCAGAAAAAAAAAATATTTTAGTTTAAATTGACTAGAATACCCTTACTGTAAATTCCACACTAAAGATTTCTTATAAAGATCTTTTTGTCCCCTTTTTACTGGCTCAGCATACTGTCAACTTATTTTTTTCCCATTGGCAGAATCTTTGCCTCCCAGCAGCACACCCCTGCAACACAATTCTGGACCGACGTGTGTCTACAACAGCCCATTTCTGTGGGAGACTCTGACAGATTTCCCAAAATCCCAGCTGTCTTTCTGAGGTCTGTATTTCCCATTTCAACTGGAGGAGGCAGATCTTACTGACAGCACAGAATTGACAAAGCTGGTGTGTGTCCACAGGCAGGGTTGGTTTTAATGAGGGCAAGAAGAAACTCTGCATCCGATTAAATGTACATAAAGTACATCACAGTTTTAGACAGAAGTAGGTGGCTGGTAAACATTCAGCTCTTTTTCAGTCGTTAACTTCACCCACTCGTCACATGACTGCATATTAGATAATATGGTTACAGATTCCTGGGCTTCTTCCTCCTTAGAAGCAGCAAACTGGTCAGTATCTTATTAGTTTTATCCAAGCAACTGTGTAAAAGTAGTGTGTCTAAGGAGCATATTAAAAAGTAGTTACACATTTTTATGATAACTCATAATCCATCTGAACAACACTGAAGTAATAAGAACACCATGGAGCTCACGGATGTGTAAAATCCGTACCCGCTGTACTGTGGTGCAGCCAAATATTAACAATAAACTTGTTATGAGTAAACATTCATGATTAGTTACACTCTAATAACCTGGTAGCACAATATACCAAATGTTCTTTCTTTTGAACACAGCACATTAGCATCATGTGGTAGCATCAAAAGCTCTTTCTTCCTCTGAGGTAAATGTTTTTTACCTCAAAGCATCAAAGATAAAATACTACATGGCTTCCTTGACTATAGGTTCCTTTAATTCTACTGTGAAGTCTCGGGTGTTCATAAATTTAAAGAAAGATTTAGGACACAACATTTGTTTTTGCTGTTTTGCTACTTTTGTTAGCTTAGCCAACTAGTTAGTTATGCTAGCTTTTTACTTACAAGCTGTTGTTATCTAGGACATAGCACTGAACTCTTTTTGTCATTCTGGTAAACAAAATAGAGCTTCCTTCTATTAAAAGTAATATTTAGGTCATTATTTACTTACTTTAAGCTATTTTATGTGTCTTTTTTTTTTTAAAAATGACAGAATACAGCTGACAAGCTAGTTACATTCTGGATAGTTGCTAAAATACATAATAATAACTTTGTTTAAAGGTATATTTTAGCTAAATTATTATTTCTTGTGAACAAATTCATTTCTGGTATCATAAACACTTTGGTCTTTATTATCTTTCGTATGATTTATATATTTTATTATTATAAATACATTTTATTCTTTTAAACAAACACTAGTTTCTTCTTGGTCCCATTATTTATGAGGCTGTGCACCATGCGCTCATTGTGCGCATTTTGTTTTGGTCACATGCCAAAATAGCACTGACCCCTGCAACAGAAGCACTGACCCCTGCAACAGAACTGCCTATATCAAGCATTAAAGGTCTCTCACCCTAAGTGGCCCAAGCTCTATGGGGCCATATGAGTGGTGGGAGAAACAGTAAACTCTCTGGGGATTGCCAGTAGGGACATGTTTAAGTATGTGTGAAGTTGTGTATACTTTATAACAGAGGGCTTGACTCTTAAGTGTTGAGACGTGAAAGGAAGCTCCAATGCAGAGGCGTCAACCAAATGGACGGAAGTGGGCTTTTATGGAGGTCAGGGATCAATGGGTTTTAAAATCCAAGCAGCGAACCCATGCACAGCTCTAATGAAAGACACATGCCGTGCATATGGAGAGGTTCCCGGTCTGTTTCTTCAAAGAATAAGCAGCATCTTGTAACAATATGTTGTTAAAAAAATGATGGGTTAGTTCATTCTTACAAATTAATATACAAATATCTAATTACAATATGTTCAAATATGTCTAATAACTTGGATTTATTCATACTACCCATAACTATACTATATAGCACATACTTTTGTAATGGTTGGAAAGTACATTCTTACTTTAATGTGGTACATACACCTGCACTGCTTTGATGAAAATTTACCAAAGCCAATCATCATCAGTTATGTGGTTATCTCCTACCTTCAACACACACACACACACACACACACACACACACACCAATCATTACCAGTTATGTGTCTTACCTCACCCCACATACCGGAGAAAAAACTTTGCAGGTCTTATGGCTAAGAAAGAGAACACTCATATTGAAACTCTTTAATCTGTTTAATTTTAATGATGTCGCATTTTATTGTCAACAACGGTAAATGCGTTATAACAGGGGAAACAGTAATTCTTTTAACGAGTTATTATAAAAAAAGGAATTTTATATAACACCTTTATTCCCATTACTGATTATGACCCAATTAAATTCTCCACAGATTACAATTTCGCTTGTTTACCATCAAAAACATCATTTATAGCATTTATTATAGTGCCTAATACATGTTTACCACCTGAGGATCTGCTAGGATCTACAGAAAATGTGTGTTTTCAAATGTCAACTTAATCAAACATACCCGTCTCTCTGGACTTTCCTGCCAAACAGCATGAAGATGTTCTTCACAGCCGAGGAACAGCACCACACAAGAGAGCAGATAATTGCTGGATTTTCGATAACATCTCTGCCACTTTTCCCTTGTGGCAGGTTACACACCTCCAAAAGCAGCAAACCACTCAAAAAAAAAGCAATAAAAATGTTTCCAAGCATGGGAACTATTATACAGGTTGTTGAGATATGTGTTGTGTTACACAGATATAAAAAATTCTTATTTAAATTTTAAAGCAATGAAAGAAAAATAAGCAGTCTATAAAATTTACAGATTTTTAAATCAAACCCACTGCTGGTGGTGGTTCGAGTGTAGGTTGAAAGGGTAATAGATTTGAACAGTGGCTTTGGACAGTAACACGTTGTTACTGTCGAGGTTGATAACTGCAGTATGAGAATAAGGATTAGGACATATAAAGAACTTTAAAATAACAAGGACAATTTTTTTTACAACTGTTCCAAACTACAACACAATAAAACCAAGATGGCGTCTGTTTAAAGTCTGGTTTATTTTTCCTTCCTAATATCTTTATTTTATTAATGAAAATATAAAACGTATTATTTGTATATATTGCTATAAACTTGCTTTGCCACAGTATTTATATGTATGGCATTAACCCTATGCTTTCATACAAAGCAAATTATTTTTATATTGTCATTATACAGCTGTACAATTAGGGGTGGCCCAACGGTGGTAATTTGGTGGCACTGGGAATTCGAACCCACGATCTTCTGGTTGGCAGACCAACACCTTAATCACTAAGCTACCCCCACCATGTCCGTTGTTAAAAGCATAAAAATCTTATTTGCGGAAATATATTTGTAGAGTTTCTGATCAATCCTAAACTATACCTATTTTCTTTCAATGTAATTATCATTTTGGACCCAATTCTTTGTTAACTTCTCACCTCTCAGAAACATGCCAGTACTTAATTTGGTGAGGATTACCTGCCCCTTGTTAAGAATATGTGTTTTTGGTAGCCTGGAAGAACTTGTGTTCCATCCAGAGTATACTGATACCTCACAGCCAGTGTTCCTATTGTTGGCCCTTATGCAGAGCGACTTACATTTATCTTTTTATGTCTTTCTAGTCTTTCTGGTATCAGTCCAACACCTTACCCACTAAGCCACCACTTCCCACATTCATCACAACCCTAACCAGAGTAAAACCTTTCATGAAAGTGACTAAAAATAATAAATGTTTTTATTTTTAATTTTATTTGTCACATGCGCAAAATGTCAGAAACAATCGTTTTGAGGCTCAGGTATTTTTGTCTTAGAAGTTTAAGATCTTCTGAACGGAAATTCATGAGCTTAATTCCCAGAGGATGCTCTGTGATTGCTTAAGGTCATCTCTGCTAAGGGACATACTATACAACAGTTGCATAGTAATGCTTCTTTGTGTTCTTGCTAAACTCGCCCTCCGTGAAGGGCCCTGCGGACGCCTTTTCTTATTTATTATGTATATTTTCCACCGTGAGCCGTGAACATATCCCATTAAACATGACACAATTCACAACAGCGGTGAGAATAAATTACCCACCATATTTGTATAGAAAAGGATAGCTTTGCATAATTTATACATAACCAATAGTTAAAAAATGAAAATACAAAAACAACAGTATAAATAAAAGCAGAAAAGATTAGAAACATATACAGCAGAAACATACTCTAATTTCCATAAAACTGTTCACGAACATATTAGAAGCGCTGGAGTGCCTTAATGATCGTAGTATTCGTATACAGATTGCAAACATTTGATGGAAACTTGATGAAGTCTCTTAAAAATGTCCCATTTCAGTAATGCGCATTCAATTTATAGTTTTATGTTATATTTTGGGCCATTTTATTGCCTTTATTGATAGGACAGGGGTGGGTGGGGGTACCAGAGAAGCCCCAAGCTGGAATTGAACCCTGGTTGTCCATAGCGCATCTGTGCCAGCGTTCACTACACCATGGCTCAAGCTGCCCACCCATTTATTCATTTTTAATTGCTTATAAGACTATCGACATGACAGAAAAATGGATGTCAAAAATTCCCAATATTCTAATCTTTATGGTGAATAAATTGTTTAAATCTGACTAAATATATTTACACATGTATTGTATGTTGAATATGTTACAGTTAATACACATTTATACACTTATACACTGTCTTTCTAAGCTTTCTCCTCACTGTTTTTACACAAACAATTTTAATAATCTCAACAGAACCTTACGAGTGACCCACTGAGCATGAGGGCATGCTACCATCCTCCTTCTAAATAAAATTATAATAATACCACTTCATACCCACTGGAGCACTAACACTTTCTCCTTCCTATTTCCTTCTTCTCGTCTTTCTCACTGTGTCAACTGCACAGACAAACGCACGCACAGATACCAAAATAACCCGGCTATTTTGAAGACTTTGTGTACTGCATGCAAAAGAGACAGAGAGAAAATATTAATTTCTTTATGGTATAAGGAAGATGGCAGGGTGAAATATGTGGAACAGCACTGAGGCGTTAGTTAGGCTTGCATACACACGCTTTAATAACGCTCTAATTATTCACCCAACCACTTAAATCTTGTTTGCTCCACAACGTGAATCTTCTCCGAACAGGATGAACTTAAGGTTTCATGTTCTTCCTCCCATACACAGTCAATGAGCCGAGAGATTCCGAGATTCTATTTGATGTCGTCTGTTTTGAGAATCTATGTTGGGATGTGTGCGAACTGTTACTTCAAGGTTTTTACCATAAACAGGACTCAACTGAATGGACATGAAAGAAAATAAGAAAAGGTCTCATCTTTCTACACTTGACCCTTTGAGAAGACCATTCTGACTAATTCTTCATACAGGAACGTGTCTGGATGGATATATACCTTTTCTGTCGACGGGTTTCTCCTGTCTAACATGGTCCTTTGCCTTTCTATAGAGTAGCTACAATGAGCCCACTATTCTGTGGAAATCTGAGTAAAGGCTTACACACTCTCAGAGCTAGTTCATGTATTGGCAGAGGGGAACAAATGCCTTTTGTGTTGAGTTCTAGCCACTTACTGAGGACAGGCCCAGAGCTGCCCGTTTATTGTGCATTAGTTTGCCCGGGTCGTTAGTTTAAGGACAAATTCTAAATAATGTCATTTTTTATAGTTGGTTATTTGCCTTTACGAGTATTGTATTTGTGTTGTTTACTGGGTATTTACTTATAAACAATGTGTCCGGTATAATTTTCAGTGGTGTACCAGGGGAGTTTCTGTCAAGACCCTTAGTAAGCAACTGTAAACTACATCACTGTTACAGCTAACATAGCTATATACTTATAATGCATATATTATGAACGAATGACTTTATATGGTGCGTGGAGCCTTGGTGTTTAAGAGCTGCCTTAGTAAAGCTGTTTAGCTGTCAAAGCCAAAATCATTCCATGTCCCTTACTAGTACTCAATATTAGTACTCATATTAATAATAAACAAACAACTAAATAGCCTGTTGTGCTCAGTGCTAGCTTTTAGCCACTTATAGCACTTATAGTTGCAAGCTTTGAGCAAAAACATTTTTGGCTTTTGTTAGTGAATCCTCTCTTTTGTTAATAAATCCTTTCTGCAAAAGAGCACCTCGAAAAAGGGTTTTTAAGTCAACAAGATCTGGTGTAATGGTGCTGGTTACTGTGGCTGTCATTTACTCGTACTCGGTGAACCCTGGGGGTAGCACTGTGTATGTTGCTAGACTTTGCTGCTAGACTGTCTATGAACATAAAGATTTGATTTGCTGATGATTCTTTTGTAATTTTGTTCCATATCAGATGTGACCCTCTAGAAGGGTAGTACTATCTGCAGTGCTGGGGGGGGGCAGCACAATGGCTTAGTGGTAAGCACTGTTGCCTCACAGCAAGAAGGTCCTCTGCTTGCATGTTTTCCCTGTGCTTGTGTGTGTTTACTCCAGGTACTCCGGTTTCCTCCCACAGTCCAGAAACATGTATGTTAGATTAAGTGGGTGTAATGTACAAGTGTAATCGCCACAAAAATAACCTCGATGCTGGTATGACATTAAAACGTAAATAAATAAATAAATCTGCAGTGCTTGCCCTGATCTTTATATTAAAGGATATTTCAATTCAACCTAAAAAAAACCATAATTATATACAATTTTGTGGACATTACACATACGAAAATTATAGCTTAATAAAAATCACACAATATTATTTTTATAGGGACTTTTCTACTGGTCCACTGGTTATTTTTCAATTGTTCGAATTGTGCTTACATGTACAAAGTGACTTTAGTACTCATTATACAGTCTTATAGTCTAAAAAAAAACCTTAAACCTTTAGGGGTTTACTCTGTCATCCCTCTGGGGAGGTCATTTAAAAGGTCTTTTATATGTGAAACTCTACAACAGTGAATAAGTGTTATAAGCAGAACTCTAAACTGTTATACAGTTTATTTAATTTTTAGCTTTATGCAAATAAATCATGTGCTCTTCGTCTTATCGGTAGAGGAACATCTGTCTATGCTACTATATGTAGTCAATAACATAAAATTTACTGGTTATAAACACAGCATTATCTAAGAAATAAAAGCTAGACATGCAGACTGATCTGATGCATTCGTGTCTGCTGTATAAACTGGTTGTGTTTATTGGTTACATTACCATTGAAACTCATCAACCAGCATTGGCTAATGATGCTAATATGCATTTGTTGCTAATGAAACAATCAATCACCACAAGCATCTGTAAGTAATATTGCGAGGATCTCAAAAATAAGCACAGCAATGCAAATGGAAGTTAAAAATCCTAAACCAGCCAAAAAATGATGTGAGATAGCTTATTACTGGCTATTTTTGTTATAAGCAACACATTCTTTTTTTTGCCTTTCTGCTTTTGCAGTACTGTCTAGAATAAAAACTTATTAAAAATTAATTCAACCTATAATATATAAGATTATAGACTTTTTGTTCTACTCGTTATCTGGTTTCTGTTATGACTTCCTGGTAACATTAAGGCAGGCCAGTGTTATTTCTCATTATAAGACTGTGTTGGCATATCTGCAGCAAACCATTGTTTAATTACTAAGTATATTGTTGTTCAAAAGGCCAGAAACATAAATCCTCCCGGCTAACCAACACGAAAATTACAACAGGACTTGTACAACAGCCAGGCTACAAAAATGCCAAACATAGGTTGCTGTTATTTCAGTTTGAAAGAATGAATGGTGAGTAGAGATTTGCGCACACACACACACACACACACACACACACACACACCACACACACATTCACACCAAAAGGAAATTTAAATTGCTAATCCAACTACTTGGAGGAGCTGGAGAAAACCCATACAGACATTTAGGGAACAATGGAAACTCTGCACTAATCCAAGCACCGGATTGGACTCTGGACTCTGGAGCTATGAGGTGGCAACACTCCCAGCTTCACCATTGTACCTTTGGATAGCCTGAAAATTGCATTTGCAAATTATCTGCTTTGGGGTTTTTTTTGTAGAGAATAAGTTGTCACTTAATAACATTACTGTGCTGGCAACACATAAACTAGAGGAAATAATGTTTACTGGAAAGACGACATTTATGTTGCAAAAATGCTAGAAAGAAAAAATAAAGTTGAGTGACAGAAATAATTTACATTTACATGTATAAAAAACAAATATATGAAATATAATTTAATAAAAGAATGCCCTGGCCTGCAATAAAATGTAATACTGGCTCATTTGGGGTTATTTGTATATGAGGGTAGAATACCACTCTGAATAAAAGATAAATATGGATCAATTAGACTTGTGGATCGTGGACGCATCCCACCGTAAATATTAAAGTACAGTTTTGGATCATTTTGGGATGAGTTGTGAATTTAGCAAAAGCATCCCACCTGAAATTGTTCTAAAATATAATTCTGGATCATTTAGTGTTGGTTGATGAGGGCAGAATCCCATCCTGAATTGTTTTTGAATAATTTGGGGTTGATTGTATTTTGAGGCCAGCATCCTAACCTAAATTGTTTAAAAATAGAATTCTGGAAAATTTAGAGTTAGTTGTAAATTCAGGGCAGCATCACAACCTTAGTTGTATTGAAATATAATTCTGAATCATTTGGGGTTGGTTGTGTATAAAGGGCAGGATCCCACCTTAAACTGTATTAATATATAATTTTAAATCATTTGGCGTTGGTTGTGTATTTAGGGCAGCATCCTAACCTGAATTGTTCTAAAATAGAATTCTGGAACATTTAGAGTTAGTTGTGGATCGAAGGCCTTATCCCAACCTGAGTTGTATTAAAATATAATTTTGGATCATTTGGGGTTGGTTGTGTATTGAGGGCAGCATCCTGACCTGAAATGTTTTAAAATTTAATTCTGAATCATTTAGAGTTACTTTTTGGGATTGGAGGCCGCATCCCACCTTAAATAGTAGTAAAGTACAATGTTGGAACATTTGGGGTTAGTGCTGTATTTAGACTCCTAAGTTAAATCATAGTTATATTAAAATATAATTATGGATCCTTTGGAGTTGATTGTGGACTTAAGGCAGCATCCCAACCTGTACTGTTCATGTGACCACGCCTCTTAAACCGGATGGATGCCGGCCCTTTTGATGTGTGTAAACAAATGCCTGAACTCTATTACAAGCCACTGTTAATACAGTCACCATGTAGCTTAATAAACGTTCCACTGTCACGGTATTGTCGCAAAAAATGGGAAAGAGTAGGATTATTGAATAGTCCTCATATACACTGATGTATATCAGCTTGTGCACTGAGAATAACAGGCGTGACGTCACTCAGGCGCAGCGCTTTGAGAGAGAGAGAGAGAGAGAGAGAGAGAGAGAGAGAGAGGAGAGAGAGAGAGAGAGAGAGAGAGAGAGGGAGAGAGAGAGAGAGCGCAGGCACTGAAGAGACAGAGTTGCACGGCAGCCATCTTACAGCTCTCACCGTCAACCGAGCCACATCTCCTGGATATTATTTTAACAAAGGTGAGGTGTTCAAGGAGGAAGAAGAGGAGACGCTTCTTTTGCAGCTTCTATTCGATCTTCTGAAGCCAAACTGCGGGATGAGGAACAGCAGGTTCAAGCCTGTGGGCTCAGCGGACGAATTCCTGCTGCTGCTGCTGCTCGGACTGGTTTGCGCAACGGAGGCGACCAAAGGTGAGCTTTAATCCGCTGAGGTTTATTTCTAGGGTTAGAAATAAACCCGGGACAAATCCTCCTACGACAAATTGTAAAAAAAAACCCCAAAACAACCCAGTAGTTAGGACGCCGTGTTGGAGATGCGGTCCGGATGGTGCTTTTAAACTCCTACAGACCGCAGACCTTAAATTTAATACCCTATACAGGACACTGACACTATCGTTTAGTTTTTAAAATATCTCTAAAAGATGTTTTTTTCCCAGGGTTCTTGTTTTATAATCAGGTTATTGAAGTGTCCGTCCTGATCTGTGACACCTATCTGCGCCGCCAACACCCTGCGCTCAGGCTGCTCAATCTGCGATCACGCACTAATCACACTGTCACCAAAAACAACATCTTTTCTCTTAAATGCTTCATTTTTAACAGTGCACCAGTCCGTAGATTATATTAAATGTTTAATTATGACGTATTAATAATATAATAATTAATAAAATAATAATAACCTTGTGCGCCTGTTGAGAGAAAATGATCTAAGCTTTTCAGCTCCTGTGATCAGACTTTAAAAACATTTATAATAAAAAGAATATTTTTTAATAGCGATCATGATGATTGAAGGAGTCTGATTTCTGTTAGACTTCTTTGATTGCAGGTGCACAGGCATCAATAGAGCCAACAGGAACATCAGGAGGCTTACACACCTTATAGGTTATGCACCTACAGCTGATGTACATATATTATATATTATATGTACATCTAAAACTTCACATTTTAGTTCTGTAGCTAAATGAACAGGTAAGAAACAAGCTGTTTTGTCCCTGATATTATCTGTGCACTTCACCCTGAGCTTTGAAACGTTCTCATTAATCAATTTGATGATGAAACATTACCCACTTCCCCATGCTGTGCTTTTAAATACTGAAGATCAAAATGTGGCCTTTTCTTCCAAAAAAAAAAAAATGCACAGCAGATGTCATACAAAGGTTACGTATAGATGCAACGTGTCGAGTTAAAATGATGTATGACATGGTCCTGTCACATTTCACGTTACCTAAGTTAATTAGAGACCAGAGTTTGGAGCTGGTTTTATCGAGAAGGCTTCCCGAGAACCGGGAAAAGGGTGGCAGTAATTGTCAAGCATAATGTAGTTGCCATGTGCGGCAGCTGGGAATGCACAACCAGAGGCCAGCAGTCAGGAAACTGGATAAAAGCTGGATTCTGGTGTGGTCCTGTCATAGCAATGATGTGGAATAAGTCTATAGCATGTAGTGATGTTTTTACATGCAGGATTTGGAAAATGTCAGATTTGTCTCTTCTGCATAAAAGAAATATGAAGGTCATGATGTCTGCTTTGTGTAGACTTGAGACCGCACAAACCTCGGCTTTTAAAACACGCAGGGTTAAAAATGTTTTATATTACAGCTGATGTTGTCATGGAATGTCTGACTTCCCATGCAAATTTCTATCATTTATTTGGAAAAGTATTTTAGCTTAAAATGCGGCTTGTTGCAGAGGTCGATAAATTGACAGGTTAAAAAAATAATAATTGTAAATTTACTTACAATTTGTAAAATTGCCTACGACTTTTTTTCGAATAGATTATTTGTGCAGAACGTATAATGTCAGAATATTATGTATATAAAAATGTTTTTAACTACTAACCTTTCAATCAATTACATTATAAATTAGAATTAATTACAGCTAAAATTGGTGTAAATCTTATTTTCTGTAGAGATTTAGAGACTAACGCTTGTTGTAACAACTTATTATTCATTATGGGTTTTTTTACTACAACAATTCTTATGTCCCCTCACTTGTTAAAGGATACACACTATTCCCCTTAATGGTTTTCACAGACAGAGCCTGTTTAACTAAAGCTGTTTGTTGCACACCTGCTGCCCTATTTCTCACGTGAAGCCTAATCCCGACCCGCCACCAGGTTCCTCTCTTGTCTTGTGAAGCTGTTTACTTCTTCCATGTCTCTCGTCTTCACTGTGCTTTTTGTCTTTTTTGTATAGACTTGCTGAAAAATAATCTTTACCAGCCACAAAAGACTGTCTGTGTGGTACATTATTCAGACCTTTTTTTTTTTTGTTGTTAATGCAAAAAGCTGATTCTTTTCATAATGGTATACTTTTTCATACGGTTTTTCAAAGAGCTTTGAAAAGAGCATTGTTCCTTTCCCACCCTAGTGAAAGTACATATAGTAGTAGAGAAGAGCCACGAAAGAATTTTTCATCATGCCAGCCGTGGCGTACTTATGATTAGATTCGGGTTTTGCAACAGCATTACTGTACTGAGTATTCGTTGCCAGCTGATACATACTAATCAGTTGCATGACTAATTTCTTAATCATCTTCCGTGGTGTGATAGTTAATTAAAGGGCTTCTTCCTGTCAGTAACTCCATGTTACGGTTATGAACTCATTACGGTCAGTGCATGGTGTCTCGCCGTGAGCACGGTACTACTACGTCTACATACAGAGTTTTAGGACCGAAAAACAGCACTTCCTGTTAGTCAGATCGCATCTACTTCTAGTCGCCCCTTTACCACCACTTCTCTTTTTTTACCCGCTTGTAGATCATGTCTGCCTTGACATGTCATGGATATGTTAGCAAGGAAGACACAAATAAAATAGCCGAGTGCATTAAAAAAATCACACGATAAAAAGCTAAAAGCTTTTAAACTGAAAAGAAATCAGCCACATTCTGCATTTTGGACTATTGTGTATATGTATGTTTATGACATGATGTCTATTATACCCATAATCCTGTTCAACAACAGTATTTTATAAATACAGATAAATGTCCCACTCAAAGACATTGGTTATGTGATGCGTGGTGCCAGAAATTAAGGTTTAACCCCTATTGATAATCTACTATAGTTATATAATGTTCATTAGTTCATCAGTGGTTAAAGAAATTAACTATTTCCTCATCAATTTATGCTGTTAAATGTAATCAAATTTTGTTATCAAACAACATTCGGTAGACGCTCTTATCCAGAACGACTCACATTTATTTTTTTTATACAACTGAGAAATTGTGGATCAAGGGCCCTGCTTAGGGGCCCAATAGTGCCAGCTTGGTAGTGCTGGGAATCGAACCCTGATCTTTTAATTAGCAGTCCAACACCTTAATCACTGCGCTACCAGTTTCAATAATTAGATGCTAACAAACTGTCCCAAAAAATTATTTGTAATCTTTAAAAAAACGTTTTAACAATTAACATGTACAAAATTATATATATATATATTCCTTAATAACTACTTAAAATCTCTCAAAAGCAGACATCATTTTTGAGATGAAATGTTTAAAAGGGTTAAAAAGAGAATAAGAAAAAAGGCAAAATTGTAAGGAAATATTATTGAAATATATAAAGTTTAGCTGGATTGAGCTACGGTGTGTAGTTCGTCATCACCCTAGATGTTACCCAGTATTATTAAAATGGTGTCCGTGGAGCAACACGTTGCAGCTGAGCTCCTTTAGCATCTGTAATAACAAGACAAAACACCAAAAAAATCATAATTTATATCATTTCTATCAAATGCATGGGCCATCTGCACCAAATGCCGTATATATTTACCTTATGATCATTACCTTACGAGAGTGTGTTTTTTTCACACCATGTTTTGCTGCAAGATTTTTAACGTTTATCAATTTTGCTGCTTAAGTTGCTTAAAAAGGACAACGATAGTTTGGACACGACAGATTTGTCATGACAGACTTGCCAATTAATCTTCATCAAGTTAAATCGTTCTCATTACAACATGACAATAAGAGCATAGATGGATTTCAGTGCACTGATGTTTTCATGCATTTTGTAGGCTGAATTTCTTGTTATGGCGTCTTATTATAGAAAACTTCTGTTGCTTCTGATTAAATCGGCCTGGTTTTTAATTTTTCAGTGACTTTTCTAAAATATTTTCCTAGCTCTGAACATTTTTTCCTAGCTTTGCTATAAACCATTTCAGTGTCAGCATTTGTGCCCTACAGACAGACTCTTTGCTTGTCTCAGCAGCTCCATCACAACGCCTCACATGATGCTGCTTCTTTTGCGGGCGGCGTGATGGGTAATGTCAAAGCATCCCAGATGCAAGGATTAGCAGCTTAAGTGCAAAAAAATCAAGTATTTATGAAACGGTAATACTGCGTCGCTGTTTCTGCTATGTCATTTATAATTAAGGGCTGCTTATTGTACCTCGCTTAGCAACGCCAGAGATAAGAAAATTTCCTTAATTCTGCATAAATATCAGAATCAGAAGGGGTTTTATTGCCAAGTGTGAACACATACAGGGAATTTGGGAAAAAAAACAAGATGCACATAATGTATAAATAAAAATTCTGTGGCCTAATTTATCAGAAAAACAATACACTGTTTATTGTAGACGTATACATATTACACTGGAATTGTGTATCTCTGGCATATATAATTTGTATGTGTATATTGAAAGCAGCAAAAAATAAAAAAATAATTGGCAATCATTCATCCTAAGGCAATTACATCCCACCACAGTGCACTGAAACTTTCAGAATTAAACCAGCTGGTTTGTGGATGTTAATTGAATGCAAAATAAAATCATGTTTTCCAGGATTTAGTAATGTGTGGGGCAGTGATGGAGAGATTTTTTTTTCCTAAATACAGTACTACATACAGCACATCACAATAACAAGTCATGTAATCCAAATGAAAGTATGTTTAGATTTTACTGTTAAATTTAGATATCGAGCTTTTAATTTGACAGTCAAATAACAAAAAATGCTTTTACTTATAGCTCTAAATGGTGTCGTTTTTTCTGGTCTTTCTTTTCTGCTCTATTTATCTCAGAACTGAAACTACAGAACAAAGGGTTTCTTGACCCTGAGTTCGAGTCTGCGTGCCGGAACGAACACGTCATCGGTAGCATATTAACTCGGACGTTCTGCACTCGTTCTGAACCGAATACTGGATTCCAGAGTTGAGAGCCATGTCGGCGTCATAACATCCATTCGCTAGGTTAAAAAGCTGGATTCTGGATTGCTAAGCGTCAGATAGGGTTTTTTATTGTCTATGAAATGTCTATGAAATGTACTTGGTCAGATTTTACTGTGACCAATGGGTCATGACTGGATCAATACTGGTTATAAATGGTTCATTTATGGGTGAATATTATTAAGTGGATGACGTGGTGAAAAAAACTAAAAAATCAATGCGAGCCTTTCTGATATTATGGCTCTCCTGGTCCTTTCAAACAGATTGATAGGCTTGTTTTGTAAAGTTTGACATTTTATTTGTTTTATTTACCGAGTGTAAGTAGGGATTGCAGAGAATTTCTCATTAGGGTAATTGCGAAACCTTAATGATAAGAGGTTTTTCTAATTAGTCCACATTTTTAACCAGAATTACAGTGTATGCTTAAGCCTGTCTAACCTGTGTGCCTCTCTCTCAAGAGAGACGGTTTTGTTTCGGGAAATGGCGTCCTTTCGTGACTTTGTGCCCTAGTGCGTCAGAAGCGCCGACTCTATGGGAACAGGTAACCAGAGAGCTATTAGATACAGCTAGGAGCTATGTGTGCTTGTGTGTGTGTGTTTTAGCTACAGGTGTCTCAAAGCAAGCTCTGTGCTGTGTGGCCGTCTCTCTTGCACTTCACTCTCACTGGTTCTTTGTGCGACGCTCGCTAAGACCAGATTGAGTCCCATTCATGACCACCCTGCCCCCAACCCTCCTTAAAAAAACGCCTTTGCCTTGTTGTCTGTGTTGTGATTCCTGCAATGAACAAACAGCCTGTTCTTTAAGTATATAGGAACCCCCTGCTTAGCGATCGGGGGCCAACAGCTCTGTCTGTGTTGAGGAGTTTCAGCTTGTTGCCCCACTTCCAGGTTTGCCTCTAATCAGTCAGTGAACATTGCAACTATTTCTTTACCCAAATGCAAACACTTAAGTGTGGCTGCCCAATAAGACAGTTGTACGCTTGTATTTTAGTTTCTTGATGCTAGAACAAAAACTTTTTTTATCAGACTAATAAGCAATTGTTTGTGTGGGCCTTGAACAAACTTTCTTATTTGAAAAAAGAACATCGTGGGTGTTGAACCGTGTTGCACAACTTGTTCATCAGATAGTCATGTAACCTTCTGGCGGCCTGTAAAGAGAGTGTGGTTTTTTTTTCTGTTTGTTTTTTGTTTTCAGCTTCTGTAGTAGTAAAAGCTGGCCGATCGGCTGACTCATGTTTAAAACGGAGTGTGAAATCTGTGCTCCCGAGGACGGCTGTCATTGAGTCGTTCTCAGTGCTTTGTGTGCAAGCAGCTCTTTGTAACACTAGATTTGAATATCCTATTGTGCTTTCCGTATTCTCATGGGAACCCGAGGAAGACGTCAAACCACAGTTACGAATTTGTCCCGAATAATAGCTTTTCTTTGTCAAACCCTCGGTAGTCTTTAACTACACTGCCACTAGGATGCAAGTTTCCACAGTGTGTAAAGGTGTAAATCACCAGGTGATCTTTTTCTGCCCATGCTACAGAGAGAACCAGGGTTGTATTGTAGAGTGTCGATCGGCTCTCGGCTCTTTACGCTGAAGGTGTGAATAGGAAGGCATTGCTGTAGCTCAGGTTAGGAGAACGATGAGGGTTACGACACAATGCCTGAGCTATTCCAAGCAGAAATAACTTTAACCAAGCGACCTGAAACTGCCAGTTGCACTGCCAGGCGCTTTGCTCTCATTTTCCGTGTAAACCACAACTCTTCATTAATAATGCACCGTTTCTAGACAAAATGGAAGCAGAGCTGATTGACTTTGTGATTTGTGTCCTTTTACAAGGACGTTTACACATAAAATGAGATTAAAAAAAAAAACCTTTAACAGTAAGGTAATTCTTTAGAGAGATAAAATACAATTTGGGTACAAACATGTAGATAATGCTACAACCTAGCTAACGTACACAGTGTTTTTAGTGTACATTTACAACAAAGACAAATTAGGGAAATGAATAGTTCAGTGGTTCACCAGGGGGACGGCTCATTTTAGATGTTTAAGAGAGAAAGTCAGGGAAGACAGATTGAGGTGGTTTGGACATTTACAGAGGAGGGATAGTGAAAATATTGGTAGGAGGATGTTAGAAATGAAGCTACCAGGCAGAAGGTAAAGAGGAAGACCAAAGAGGAGCTATATGGATGCGAGAAACGAGGACATTAAGTTAGTGGGTGTGAGTGAAGAGGATGCAGAGAATAGGGTTAGGTGGAGACAGATGATTCGCTGTGGCGACCCCTAAAAGGGAACAGCTGGAAGGAGAAGAAGAAGAAGTAGTTCAGTGGTTAAAATGTTAGACTACTGGTTTGAAGGTCATGAGTTTAAATCCCGCCAGTGACCAACGTCTACTCCTGGGCCCTTGGACAATGCCCTATACCCTCAAATCAATTGTGGAAAATGAGATAAAATGTAAGTTGCTATATGCCGCCTATGGACCGCCAGTGATTGTAGTTAAATACCGTGAGTCAGACATACCTCATAATTCAGTGAGCAGAAATAGGATGTGTACCAAAAGTCAAGTATCATGGAGATCATGGAGCATGGGGCATGTGTTAAGAGGTAAAAAGAACAGGACAACACCTGACCACCAGAGGGCAACTCAGGGACTTCAGACCTTTGTAGACAATTGCCATATGCTCCTTGGTCAAGTTCTCTCATTATGTCCAGGTTTTGCTTGTTTTCTTGTGTAGGTCTATGTATATGAACCCCCCGTGTTACAGTCTGTCCTGGTCTTGTGTCGTCAGTGTAAACCTCATGTATCATTGTTGTATGCTTAGATTAAGCTTCTGGCTCTTCCAAGTTTTTCAGGTGTGCTTATCCAAATGCTTTGCGTATGCTACGCTAAAGCCATGCTAAAGCCATGCTAATGCCTACTTTAGTTCCTTTTAAGTGTATTTATTATTAACTAAAAGTTAATATCGATGTATAAAAATATAAATAATAATAATATAAATAATAATATAATAATAATATAAAATGTATTAATAATAAAAATTATTCAGCATCAACTTTGACAGATGACAGAAAATCGTAAATAAATACGCAAAATCTGATTAGTATTCAAAGACTGAATTTTGGGTAATTGTGTGAGCCACGCCTCCATCTTTAGAATCTTTAGTCGAAACGCGAGAACCGCTGTTGTGTATTTGAATTTCATTAGTATCCCCAAGTCTTTGTTTTCGGATTAGCAGCTGTACGGCGTTTCTTTTCATGAACTGAGACCAGCGGCCTGACTTTCTAACCTCTGCGTCCTAATTCATCGGTCAACATCATTGTTCAAACACACAACAGCCTGACTAAAAAGCAGTTACTCTGTGTGGCTACCGGTTGTGGTCTGGTTCACTGACGGTACAGGGTAAATAGCTGTACTTAGTTGCAGCAGTTGAAACGTCTCTTGGGTTACATTAATTGTGTCCGTTTCCTTTTGTAAATGTAGATAATGCTGCGTGGCTGATATGGTTTTCGCTGTAAATATACTATTATGCACAAAATTTATTTACATTTGTTTAGTAATTACACCATACCGGATCAGAAGCCTGGACATGAAGTAGAAATGCACTCCGGTCTATTTTAGAGCAACCACAATTATACCCAGCGTATGTAAATACCCCACATTTATACCCCGCGTAGCTAATCCACATGTTGTACTAGAAGTTGTAACTTTTTATCCCACACTAGGGCTGTACATTAGCAAGAGCCTTACAATACGATATATATCACGATACATGGGTCACGATACAATATTTTACAATACATTTCAATACAATATACATTGCAATACACAAAGCAAAAAAAAAAATACAACAAATACCAAGCCAGAGATGCCTTTATTTTTCCGCTATGCTTTATTCTGAGACAATGACAGTAAGTGACGGAGACAACTACAGGTGCGGAGGAGGAAGTCGCATGATATTCCGCTCTTATTGGTAATTTAAATCGAATATCGATATACTATTGTATAAAAATCGTGATAGTTATCTGTAACTATATTTTTGCACAGCCCTATCTCACACCATAAAAGAACTTGAACAACTTCCCATCAACAGTAAACATAGTGGCTCTTTTAAACTAGTGCAGATTTATCAGCATACGGACATGCAGTGGTGGCTCAAATGCTTAACATGCTGAGTTGTTGATCTAAAGACTAGGAGGACCTGGGTTCAAGCCCCACCGCTGCCAGTCTGCCACTTTTGGGTCCCTGAGCAAGACCCTTAACCCTTTCCTCATAGCTGACCCATATGTGACCAATAAAGACCTTCACATTAATAAAAGATGATTCTTTTTTTTCTAATTTGTAGCTTGAATGCATAAGCTTGTGTTTCCGAGGTAAGACGAATAAACGCAGCATAACAATCCATACTGTCAGTAACCTGATCTCACGATCGAAATGGTCACCTTGAAGCTAGGAGGCTGCAACGCTCCCCACTGCATCACTGTAATGCCCTTGTCTACAGATTGCTGACTCCACTGTCCGTAACCAAAACTTTACAGTACATACTGAAGCTGTATCAAAAGCTCATCCCTATTTTTTAACTCGCCCTAATTTTCTTCTTTAAGATAGCATAAAGCCGGAGCGGTGGGATTAAAAAAATATTTCCAGCCACGCCAAGCCCATCACTTTTGATTAATGGGCTGGGATTTGTTTGCACAGCGCTGTTGGGTGCTCGTGCCTGAGGCTCTCTGTTTAGCATGTGTGATACAACTTTTGCCATTTGTATTGTGCAAGTTCATGACCTTGCCATTGAATGAAACAGAAGCATCGTTTTTATAGTATGAAATGACTTCAGCTCTGCCATACCATGGATTGCATACGGTTCCATGAGCTGCATTTCATCCCTTGCTTCCTGATAAACCCAACCCCCTTCCCCCATTCCGTCTCAGTTTTGGCCAGCTTATCGATTGTATAACACTGCAGTATTTGCGAACAGTAGGCGCACCCGTCTGACAGAATGCAGTGGGCTGAGTGTGTGTCTGCACTGGAAAACGTGTGGTAAAGAATGTGTGTCTGTAATTTTTCTCTTATCTGAAACCTGGAATTGCTGAGGTTCGCAGTCAGCGGGTGGCTGAAGTGCAGACTTGTTCCGGATGCCTCCACTTCTCTCTGGTCGTCAGGGTTTATTTGCCTTAAACAAACACACACACACACACACTCTTCGATGTACATTGTTTTGCCCTGGATAGCCAGAAGCTCTGTAGGTTTAGTCAGTAACTTTGTGCTCAATTTCTGCTGCACAGCCCCAGACCACCACTTCCAGCCACGCATGTCTCCGTACTCCATCATTAACCGCTAATTTCAGTCTGGAGGCCTCCATGAAGATTTGATGAGTGGGGTGATTTTGTATATTTAACATGTATTAAAGGCAATTTGGAAATTAAAACTACCGAAGGGTAAAAAAACGATAATTGAGAAAGGAAATGATTTAAACGGAAACATTTACGACTTAAAACTAAAACTATAACAGTAAATTTTCATCTTATCGCTTATTCAACAATTAAACTCAGACGATAAAGTATCAATGAGAGGATTTCAGTTTTTTATTGTTATTGCTGCACTTCATTTTAGTTTTAAGCAATTTTATGCAAAATATATGATATTTTAAGCGTACCATCAAATGTCAATACAATTCGTACTAAATTTGTAAAGTCCAGAGTTATATCTTTTTATTTTTACGAATTTCTATAATCAACCTTGATGCTGAATTGACATCACAAGATAATCAGGCTGATTTTGGACCCGCTAATGTCCCGATTATCCCAGTGGTTCTTTTTGTTCGATTTTTCTGTCTGTTAAGAGTGACTGAATCTGCTTGTACTAAACATCATATTTATCAAAGTTGTTGCATGTTAGCATGGGATTATCATTGTATTTAGCAAAAACCATTAAATATTCTAAGCTCAGAGCTAGGTCATTTATCTGCAATTATTTTTCCTCTATAGTGTTCTTCATGGAAACCTTTACTTTAACGATATCTAAGCTATGCATATTAGCAACAAAAAAAACTAGCTTGTTGTGGTATGTCCCCACCAATTTGTTGATAAGATGTCTTACCAATTAACAAAACGTAAGTTTAGTTTATTTTCGCCAAACAAAACGCTTTAAATGTTGTACAAGTTTATCGTGAATGTGCAAATGGCCTTATGTGTGTGAATCGCTCTGGATTTGGATTCCCAACACCACGCCCCTTCCTTGTGGGACCCCTGTACTCTTTAGCCAATCAAATGCGAGACAAAGACAATATTTATTAAAATACAATCATTTAACATACATTTTTTTTATTGTATTAATTTATCCAAAAAAACTGATCTTGACCTTTCGTGTTGTGCTGCTGCCGCCTCATGATTGGCCGATTATTACACTGCATGTATGGACAGGTGGGCAGGAAGTGTGTGTAGACACTGTATTTCAGGAATATTATCATATTTTAAATGATGTATAAATCTAGACAATGTTACAGGTTAAAAAACAATGTATATGAATGAACATATTCATTGAAAGGCTGGTTAGTGGAGATGTTGAAGATAAAAATAGTAAAATTTTATGCGTAACTCCGCCTCTTTTAATCCTACTGAATGTGACACAGGAGTGAAAGTAGACCTGTAGCAATGCGTGGGTAAGCAAACTAAACTAAAAGCTCACATACAATAATCAGTCAGTGAATTATACTAACTGTACCGAACCGGGTGTTGAGCAGACTGTTTTCATCTTGACCTTAGCAGTCAAGCGCAATTAGACCGTGAAGCTCAATTGCCTGATCAAGCTTTAGATCTTTCATGGGTGTGTAAGCAATCAGAGCGAATTTAATAAAAGATTGCCTGTAATTTTTCTTTCCTCAGCTTGCACAGCAGGACGCACACAGCTGTGGGTTTTTTTTTACTGCTCTATTATTTATACAGGCTTATAGCTCAAATTTCATGACAGTCAGATGTTCTTCATGCGGTCTGTTTTCTAATGAGCAGAGACGAATGCAAGTATTTCATCATGTCTTCTATTGTGGTCTGTTTATGAGTTGTCACGTTCTTTGTGCGTTCATGCTCCTGTGGGGGCTTGTCTCATGTGGCTGTAGGTCAGTGGGCTTTATGTTGATGGTAATAACACATGCTTAGTTATTTCTCTATAAAGAACGAACGAGTGGGTGATGCTGGCGGGGTGCCATACCGCAACGCTGTATGGGCGACAACGGCGGCGATCTTGAAAATGTTTTCACCACATTAGAGCCCTTCAGGCACCCATATATTCATGCCTACCCTTAGAACTTTAAGTAGCTCATTTCCACTGACCTCAGAGGTAAATTCTGGCGGATTATTAAATCCGGCAAACAGTTCAAAGATTTACTGTTTTTTTTTTTACCTTTGGACTTTATCAGATTTGTACTGGGAATATCTGTACTTTTAGCCTTTAATTACGTGCCATTGATTATTTATATCATTTTTTATTATTATATAATTATTATAATAGCTATGGTTTTTATTGCAATTGCACAAGGAAGTACAACGAAACTATAGTTGCTCACGTGCACTGAAAAGTAAAAATGATGACTAAAAGTAAGATAAAAATTAAAAATAATACAAAACAAATGACAAAAACAAATACACAATACAGTTAAATTGGAACATTTAACTTATTTAAAGTGCACAGAGGTATTGCAGATTAACGAGGTAATATTTAATTTGTGCATGTGTTTATTTATTGGTCGTTATATTTTTTACTGTAAAAATGTTTAATATCTCATATTTCTTTTTTATCTTAACCTACGGTTGAGCAACAATCCAGTCATACGGATTGTCATTGACACTGTTATTTTACACTGTTATCAGTCCCTTTGTTAGTTTATGCTGCCCCTGACATACGGTATTAATGTTTAAAGTTACTTGAGTACGAGTAATAAAGTATGGAATGATATGATAACTCGAGTAGCTACTACATCTGATTAAATGAAGGAAAAATCCTGAATCCAGAAAAAAACTACCAAAACAAACAAATACAGAAATAATGCATAGAAAAGGAAATAGAGGTAAATGTGTGTGAGAACGTAGAGTAAGGATCAAGTGCCAATAGTTGCAGAAGTTTTCTCAAATAGCCATTATCACGAAAACTTACCACAACATGTTACCATAAGTTGGAGCCGGAGGTCCCGCACGCTGATATGTCAACTTGTTTTGGTGCACATAAAAGACATTACAATATGTAACTGTTCAAATCAGTTTAATACGTTTATAAAAATGGAGTCCATGTGTGTCCTGTCTCCACTAATATGCTCGCTTCGCTTCTCTTTCTTTCTTCGGTTATTATTTTTCATACTTCAGACGGCTACAGCCTAACGTCAGACTGGCGAGCTTATCATACTTAAGATGATGGAACTAATTATTAAAACTGCATTTTAATAATAAAATTTTTTAATAGTAACAGAAGAGCGCCATCAAACATAGCGAAGTGAAAGCAAATGTCTGTGATTAAAAATTAACTTAGGTAAAAGTTATAGTGAGGTCACTTAAACCTACATTTTTTTTTCAAAATCTTCTTAAGTAAATGTAACGAACTGAGGCTTTGCAGTTAAGACAATTTGTGTGACTGATCACAACTGACAAACAAGCTCTTAATCTCAAATCTCTGTAGTCGAACCACTTTTGGGATTTAAAAACTTTAAAATGGCTTCGTTTAGCACTGTTCTGTGTATTTTGATGGAATCGCTATGTAAATTAAAGCTCTAAGCTGTAACAGGTCTGATTTATTATTTATCTTTGATATTTTTGTATCATTAATGCCACAGATGGACGTCACGCTGGAGCCCTGATCACGTGTTCTCAGCGTTCCCTTTAGTGCTTAAAAGACAAGCTAGGCTGATAAATCAGGATCTGTTCAGACACGCTGGTTATGGCAGCTGCGCAAGGTCTATCCCCTGCTAGCCATGTCACCATTCCATATGCAGCCTAAACAACTATAGCTATGCATCGAATAGATTAGATTTGAATAGATTTGACGACGATTAGTTAAGAAGATTGTACACCGTGTAAACTTTGGGTCAGTTTTAGGCTTTCAATTTCTCTTAATTTCTTTACATTTTTCATGATACACTTTACACGGTAAAAGCATGCAACAGAAAAAATATCTATATTTATATGTATTTTTTATACAGAGTACAAAATCCAACTGGTGGAATAAACATTTATGTATATGATCATGATGCCCCATAGAGACTGTGAACTAACATCACGTTGCGTGCTGGGGCGCGCCGCCATTGTAGCTCGGCTAGCTTTTACACCGATATCTTGTTTTGTTTGCATAAAGCATTGAAAGTCTGAATAAAAGGGGACTACATAAGGTAGCGAAATCTAAAAGATAGTGGGACCTACGAGGACCAATTAAATGTCAATGCTGGGCAATAGTATTATAAACAATCCAAATGGATTTCAGATCCCGAAAAATGGATTTCAGATCCCGAAAAATGGTTTTAACTATAAGTAAACTATGGGTAATTTTCATAAGGGAAACTGCATAAAATAAGCATGTTGGGGTTTTATATTTTCCTGTTTCCCCCCTCAAATTTCACCCATTACTACACACACACAAACCCCCAGTTTCACAGGCTAAAGGGTAGTGCCAGACTACGGGCACTAATATAATCATAAAATAAGTCAGTGCCATTGTTTTGTCTTGAGATGCACAGCAGCATTGTGTTGTTTACACAAACGGATAAAAACTTATTCCGGTTTTTTCCCCTGATTGACTGTGTGATTCAATGTTGCACTTTTAATATAGCAGAAATGACCTGGCAGCACGGTGGCTTAGTGGGGTTCGATTCCCGGGCACGAGCATTTCTGTGTGGAGTTTACATCTTCTCCCCGTGCTTGTGTGGGTTTACTCCGGGTTCTCCGGTTTCCTCCCACAGTCCAAAAACATGTATGTTAGGTTGATTGGTGATTTTAAATTGCCCATAGGAGTGAGTGTGAGTCTGTGTTTGGCCCTGTCATGGACGGGCAACCTGTTCAGGGTGTACCCCTCCTGCCTTTCGCCCTTTCAGAGACAACTGGGATAGACTCCAGCTGATCCCCGCGAATAAGCGGGTATAGAAGATGAATGAATGAATGACCTTAGTAAAAATAGTATCACAAACGTATCAGAAGCCTCAATAAGTGTTTAAAAGACTTCAATTAGAATTAAAAGATTTCGATTACAACCTGTTGTCATGTTATTTTAAAGAGAGTAACTGTCGTCCAGTAACTGTCATCTAAATCTTTGTTGCTAATTCCCTCTACTTCCCAGCATCCTCCTGTTTTCTGCCACTTTCCCGCTGTTAGTATCGCCTGTGTACATTTGGCTCAGCTCTGTGAAAGCGTTGCATTTTTCTCGGTAGCTGCTGAGACGGTCACATTCAGGAATGAAACTCCATTAGCTGCAGAAGAGAGCGGTGCGCCCTCCAAACACACCCCCACCATCTTGGGCACTGTGTTTCCCGTTGCTGTCGTGATAGCACTTTTACAAACAAGTACAGCCGAAACGCAGCCCTGCGTCCCTGACTGATTTTTGGCAACACTAATGAGGTGGTTGGATATGCTGCACTGCATATTATGTCCAACACACTCTCCTGGTCACAAACACACAAAGATTTGCACCAATAAACTTGCCAATTGTTGCAATTTTTTGAAGCGTTTTGCATGAAAGCTAGGGTTAGCAGCCTTAGCTTATTATGCCTCATTATGCCCAAAAATCTATTTGCTCTTTCTGCTACTACTGAATATTTATTAAACATTTCCTTGGCTACTATTCAATTCAAGTCAGTGACGACTGTGGAAAGGAAAAAGGCCCTGAGATGAAGTAGGAAGAAACCTTGAGAGGAACCAGACTCAAGAGGGAACCCATCCTTATCTGGGCAACAACGAATGTTTGTTAATTACAGCTTATAGTAATGGTGATCAATGCAATGTAAACTGTAGCTTTGGGTCAGTGACGCAGAGTGAGTCCCAATCCATCCTCGAAGCTCCTCGAATTCGAGGAAAGGGGCAGGACACTGGTCACTGGAGAGAGAGAGAGAGAGAGAGAGAGAGAGAGATTATGGATTATTAAGTGTTAAGTTAAAGACATTATTCTAAATGTCATTACCGGTGCAACACTTTGTGATGGGACATGACACACAGACTGGGCATTAAACATTATTTACTCAATACTAATACTTGATAAAAAATGATCGATCATTTTAGAAAGAAAATGATGAGGTAGATTTTTAAATATTACCCTAAATAGTTTTACTATATAAATAGTTTTTTGTTTTTATAATAAAAACAAATTTAAAATAAATAAAACTGGAGGTAGAAAATGTAGAAAAAAAGAAAAACATTTGCAACGTGATCTTGTTTTGTTCATTAAACATATTTATATTTAGATTACTTTTTTTATTATCAAGCTTTATTTAAGGTGGCATTGCTATGTTGGGGGCCGCCATGTTAAACTCCTTAACAAAATCCGTAAGAATCAATAGGTAAATGATCGGTTAATCTCCCCGTATATGAAACATAATCTCTTACTACTTTTCTTGTTTTTTCGCAGTCAATAAACACAAGCCATGGATTGAGACTACCTATCATGGCATCGTGACCGAAAATGACGACAAAGTTCTGCTGGACCCTCCGCTGATAGCGCTGGATAAAGACGCCCCTTTGCGTTATGCAGGTAACAGGAGACTTCTCGCATCCTTGTCATGTCTAAACCTTTACTGTCTAGTCATAACATCTCTGATTCTGCAACAGGGTCGACGGTGTTGCTTAAACGTCATTTCCTTTGTGTGTAGAAGCCCAAGGCTTTACATAAAAACAAAACAGTGGAATTCTTCAGAACTGCATGGTTTGTTGTCAAATGTGATAATCTAAGACTTTTGAATGTCGAATGTTCACGACTGAAAGGAGATCATTTGGAGCTTTTTGTTTACCACCAGATTCATGTATATAGTTTTGATCATCTGGTTAGACCTTTTGGAAACTGTGAAACGCATCCAAGATGAAACTTGAATTTCAAATCTTAATTATCAAGAGCAGCTGTAACATTCCGGTTATTAGTTTTCCAGAATTGCTTAGTAGATACTCAAGGGGAAGTGGAAGCTCAAACATTTACAGTTACAGCATTCGGAAGACACCCTTATCCAAAGCGATTTACATTTATCCCATTTAAACAACTGAGCAATTGGGGTTAAGGGCCTTGCTCAGGGGCCCAGCAGTGGTAATTTGCTGGTGCTGGAAATCAATCCCATGATCTTCTGGTTAGCAGCCCAACACCTTAACTATTATCATTTACCCTGGTTACCAAATGGTTAAGGTTCTGGGTTATTGATCGATTTTTACAACTGTCAAGCTGCTACTGTTGGGCCCCTGAGAAAGGCCCTTAACACTCTCCGGTTCAGGGGCACTGTATCATGGCTGACCCTCCTCTTCGACCCCAAACTTCCTTAGCTCGGTTAAGGCAAGAAAAAAATTTCACACTGCAGTAATTGTATATGTGACTAATAAAAAATTACCACTGATGTGGTGGCTCAGTCATTAAAGCATGCTAGCCAGAAGGTCTTACTGAGGTTCGAGCCCCATTATCAGCAAGATGCCACTGCTGGCCCCTGATCTTGAATGCTCAGTTAAATAAAATAAAAAAGAAAGCTGGTCTAAATAACTAAAGGTTAATGTATTTTCTTGCCGTTATCTCGTATCTCGTAACTCGTATCTATCTTATCTTTTATTTTAATTTCTGAGGTATCTTGTCTCTTGTATTTGTAAGGATGGATGCACAGTGCTAGCTTAAGCGTGCGCTTTTTCTAATCACTGTGAGATTTACTTTGGCCTAATTTCAAAGCACTGTAAGAACAGAACGCTCTGTTGTCCTTCCAGGCACTCCAAATGCCAGACCTCAGAGTTATCTCAGGCTTCCTACAGTCCTGCTGCTGTAGTCCTCTTTAAGCACACATGCTCATCGAAAGTGCATTCTCCTGAGTGTGTTGTTCTTGCCTTGTTGGGTTTATACAGGCGAACAGTTTATCTGAAGTGTAATACAAAAAAAATCGGAAATGTGTGTCAGTCTGGTGGCCCTCATCACTATTATTGCCTGATGCGTAGACTAGTGCAGATTTCCGGTGTCTTTATCTTTACACACAGAATCAAATAGTAAATACTTCACCCGTTATAATGCACGAATACAATAAATCTTAATTTACCCTGGTTACCAAATGGTTAAGGTTCTGGGTTATTGATCGATTTTTACAACTCCCAAGCTGCTACTGTTGGGCCCCTGAGAAAGGCCCTTAACCCTCTCCGGTCAAGGGGCACTGTATCATGGCTGACCATCCGCTTTGACCCCAACTTCCTTAGCTCGGTTAAGGCAGAAAAAAATTTCACACTGCAGTAATTGTATATGTGACTAATAAAAAATTACCACTCCTGCGGTGGCTCAGTCGTTAAGGCATGCTAGCCAGAAGGTCTTACTGAGGTTCGAGCCCCATTATCAGCGAGATGCTTTAGTCGTTATAATGCACGAATACAAAAAATCATAACCAATAGCTTTCTACCAGTTTAGCACTAATTTAATTTTAGTTTCTCTAACCAGTGCTCCAGTTCTACATTTTAATCTCTAACTAGTAAAAATTCTCGTTAAATGTTAGTGTTGAACCAGATGTTCTTATTGACACTGTTAGAAGATCCTGTAATACTGTAAGAATTTGCCCATTTGTCCCATTTTGTCTACGTTGATCTCACCATAAAAATAGCCAGGACGCTGACATGGCATTAAAAAATGCTGTAACAGTAATTATAATTTTTTATTATACCTCTTATTCCAACAACACATTGGCACAGACTCTACAAGGATTCTGGAACTGTGAGAGAGGTATAATGACTGCTCTTCTAAATTTTGTTCGCTACAGCAGAATGAAAGTAATCAGTCATAATAAATATAATTGTATTAATTATTATAATCTTCTTATTTAAGGTGTCAAGTGGACTCGGACCATGCCAGAAAAAATAACTAAACAAATTAACTTGGTCTCTCATTTATCTGTGTATACGTACTAGCCAGCTTTATGTCACAATGACAGATGCTGAGACAGGGTGGAGTCAAATAGCATTAAGTATTGATTGTACTGCAGACACGGATCCAGTCCAGGCTTTTACTGTCACTGGAGTTATATAAAGACATTTTAGAACCAAAGCTCTGTCAGTTCCCAATATAACCTTCATCTTGTACCCGAACTAGAGTGGCTGAAGGGGTGTAAAGCTGTTCTAGTGTGAAATGTACTTAACTGCAGCTTAAGATAGAAAATTCTAGAATTTCAGACTTTGTTCTATATTGTGAAATGTGCAGACGAGCTAAATTTAATATTACAGTAAATTCAGGCTTGGTGCAAAGAACTGACAGAACAGACCTGTGACAATAAGGATTTATAATGGAAACATTATTATGGTTTAACAGGATAACATCCATCTTTGAATTGTTAATTGCTTTAATTTAAAGAGGTTATAAAAATTTTTTAATTAAATGTCCACCTTTTTAATTTATCAAGTGCATGATAGTAAATCAGTACAACCATTTCAGTCTGCTAATTTGATTGGACAAGCAGCGTTCCAAGAGTGCTTATATTAACTCTAATCACAATCAGATGTTTGATATTAATTGTCTGTATCACTCGAACTGTCTGGACACATGCGGTGGGCGGTATGACCGAAATTTTGTGCTAGCCAATCAGCTAGCCTACATACCAGGAACTCTTAGTTTATAGATATTGAATAAAGTTGAAAAGTGTTTTTGTGAGTGTTTAATATTGTGTATTTGGATGTGATTGCGTAAAGCTGCTTTGAAACGACATGCTATCAGTGAGTGGGGTTTCTTCAGGGTCTGTTTCTGTTCATGAAGAGAACATTTTGTGTCGAAATGCCAGTGACTTGATAATATTTTCGCCTTGTGAAACTGCTTTTATACAAAATTTCAATATTTAGACAGTTGTTGTGCTGCTATACTGAACATCTGCACGGTTTCGCTTATAATATAATTATTATATTATATCTTTATAATAATAATACTTCCAATAATTATATTCCTGCAGGTTATTTTATGTCATTACACTCTTGCAGTACTGCATTTTTTATTTTTCGCTATTGCCTGATTTCCTATATGTTTTTTAGTAACATTTTTTGGAAATACATTAGGAAAGTAACTGTAGCCGCAAAAAGCTCACGGTCAATAAAAATAAAAAAGGTTCTCAGTAAATATAAACGTGCTGCTCTCTGTCCTTCCTGCCCTTTCTGAAATCTTCTTTGGAAACTCTTTCTGTCTCTGGCTGACTAAACTTTATCTTCTCTTCCTTCTTGTAGAAAGTTTTGAAGTGACCTTCACCAAAGAAGGTGATGAGCGGCTCTTCCTCTGGCCTTGTATTTTTTTGATATTGTATTCTGTATGGTTTTATTAACCCACTAACGCAAAGAAGAGTCTGCACTTTGCACAGAAACGCCTGCCATGCTCGATAATGCCACTTCTTTTAATGTTTTTTTTTTTTCTCTCACCCTCAAATTATTTAGCCAGATAAATATATTTACTGGATGAAAAGTTGCTTTGGGGTTAACTGAATGTAGAAATATCAATGCATCAGACATCCACTATAGAGCCAAGTGTTAAATTTAAACAAAGAAGTGTGTGAATATACACAACTATTCGACACGTCAAAAAAATTCATATCGATGTTTATTAAAACTACTTTTAAATTACAATTTTATTCAGTTTGATGTACTTAGGGCTGGGTGATAAATAGCATCATAAAGGGTTCTATGGTCAGCTTTTTTAAGATAAGTTTAGCCCCTATTAGGTTCGTCAGGGAAAGATCATTTTGGGGTAAAGCACAGGGCCGGCCCAAGCGAACTAAGCAGCTGCTTGGGGCCCCGTGACTACCTGATTTGGTATTAGTATTAAATCTGACGAATTTACACAGGTCTCAAAATTGAAACTTTTTGAGCACCACCCAGCCCTAGATGTACACAGCCTAAAACACTGATTTGTCTTAAATAGTGAACACATTTACACGCTACTACCAAATTTATAAGAAATGTGGATGTCACGCAAGTCAATATTTCTAAACCCCGCTGTCATTCAGTGGTTTTGGCTTCCCCGGTTCACTTTTACCATTTTTTAAAGCTGTAAAAGAGACAACATTGCACAGGAAGACTTCTATCACATTATTAAAAATTATCTAAAGAGTTTATTTCCTTATCTATAAGAAAAAGGTTTTGTTTTTTTTTGTTATTTCCTTGTGTTTTTTGTTCTTTGTTTTAAGGTCTTGGACGGAGCCGAACCTTTATGTTACAACTCGTTATCCGGATCTAAACTGTTATTGTTACTGTTTAACTTTGCTTTCTTTTCTGTTTATTTTTTACTAAAACCAGTCAGCGAAGTTTTTGATAAACATTTGATTGCGCTAGGGTTAAAATGGCCAACGCACAACCATTCACTGTTTTGTTGGATTTTCTTTTTGCCCTTTTATAACAAGTGTTCCTGTGGAATGCCTGTCGACATTCTGGGTTTCTTTCTGCATGACTGGATGCAATGTGACCAAGTGGCTTGGACGAGACACTCAGCCTCACCCTTTTAACCCCCCCTCGACCCTCCCTCCCTTCCTAAATACTTACCCATTCTACAGCGCTTCTGGCTTACTTCACAGACCCCAAAGTACCAACCCCTTTGGCTGCCAAATCAACTTTGGCTGTTCTTATTTTATTGTGGTGTGCCGTTTCTTTTTGCCATGGGTTTATTTTAATTTATATTTTCGAACATATACTTTGCAGCAGATGCCATTTGTCTTAATGCAGGTCTCTGAACTGAGCCATTGTGTTTTGCCCTTTTCTCCACGTGTCCAGGGGAGATTTGCGGCTTCCGTATTCACGGCCAGAACGTTCCGTTTGAGGCGGTGATGTTGGACAAGTCCACAGGCGAAGGAGTAATCCGGGCAAAGGAAAAGCTGGACTGTGAGCTTCAGAAGGAGCACACATTCACCATCCAGGCCTATGACTGCGGAGAAGGACCTGACGGAGAAAACATGAAGAAATCTCACAAGTAAGTCACATCAATGACATTCTGTAAGGTTTGAAAATGACAGACATTTTATTTTATTTTTATCGAAATATAGTAGAAAATAAAAAAAATTGACGACATTACAGTGCCTTATGTGCCGTAGGTGTCTCTATCTATCACTCTGTCGTTTCAAGACAGCCAATTAACTGTACACTGATAAAGTTGGTGACTATTTGCCCAGCCCCAATCGGCTATCAATAACTCATCAATAAATTCTGCGTCACTGGTGGTCCTGCTTCCTCCTGACAGCAGTCTATTTGGCATTGACTCTTTGTTCTCTTGCAGGGCAACTGTCCATATCCAAGTAAACGACATGAACGAGTACTCACCCGTGTTCAAGGAGAAGTCGTATAAGGCTACGGTCCTGGAGGGCAAAGCATACGACAGCATCCTGAAGGTAGAGGCGGTGGATGCTGACTGCTCTTTCCAGTTCAGTCAGATTTGCAGCTATGAGATCGTCACCCCTGACGTGCCCTTCACCATTGACAAGGACGGTAAGACAAGGGAGGTGTCCAAAGTGCTGGGCCAAAACACCCATCTTATTTTTAGAGTGCAGAATGACCCTGAGCTGAAATGCATTATTATTATTTCCTCTTGCTGAAGGTGAAACTGGCCTAATTTGCGTCAACAGTTTTCAGGGCATGTTGCTAAAAGTTTTTCAATGTTAACACACAGGCAACCTCAAAAATACTGAAAAGCTGAACTACAGTAAAGAGCGTGCCTACAAGCTGACAGTGACCGCCTTCGACTGCGGGAAGAACCGCGCCTCCGAGGACGTCCTCGTCAAAATCAATGTCAAACCAACCTGCAAACCGAGCTGGCAAGGTATTTAAGTGTTGTGCATAAAATTCACTGAGCCCGGGCTCTAAACTGAGGCTAATTAGCAATAAGAATTAATTAGCCTTTGTGGTTTTGTTGTGTTAACCAGTGACAATCTGCTTAATTAGGGTTGAATGTTTGCTGCATGACAAACTGTTTGTGCATTGAGTTGTAAAATGCACGCTGTTACACACGCTTTTTTTTTTTTACTCATAATACCCGAATCAATTATTGATTTTTCCTTGTTTACTGATTTTTTCGGTTATTTTCCAAGAAAATAAAAAACCACACTTTGTTGGTGTCTTATATCTAAGGTTTTAATAAGAGAATTGAGTACGAACCTGGCACCGGAAGCCTGGCCCTGTTCCCCAGCATTCGTCTGGAGACCTGCGAGGAGCCAATCACCTCTATCCAGGCCATCATCGAACTGGAGACTAACCACATTGGCAAGGGCTGCGACCGAGACACATACTCTGAGAAATCCCTGCACCTTCTGTGTGGTGAGTCAAAGCAATTTCTTAATGCTGTATGAGTCACGCCATTATATTTTTACTGTGTTTAGACTAATTAAATAATATAGGCATGGTTTATAGCTGAGGTACACTTATGCTTTGACATCCCTGCTTACACGTCAGTCATCTCTAAAGCTTTCCAGACAATAAATTAAATTCTTAAGAGCTGCGATCTGAATGACTCACTACACTCGGGTCTGTTCTTTAGTTTGCTACTTGGGAAACATTCAGTGAGATTTTATGTTAAGAACAGTTTATGTCTATATACATATAGGCTTCGACTAGTACAGTGCGGGAAAAAATATTTGATCCCCTGCAAATTTTGTTTGTTTCCCCACTGACAAAGAATGTTAATTGTAGGTTTATTCAAATTCTAACCGGTTACAGACACAATAACAAGAAAAACATATTTAAAAAGTTACAAATTGATTTGCATTATAATGCGTATAATAAATATTTGACCCCTTCACAAAACAAGACATAGTACTTGGTGGCAAAACCTTTAGTGGCGATCACAGAGGTCAGACGTTACTTTCAGGAGGGATTTTGTCAAACTCCTCTTTGCAGATCCTTTCCAAGTCTTGAAGGTTGCGGGGCAGATGTTTGCCAACTCAAACCTTCAGCACTCTCCACAGATGTTCTATGGGATTAAATTCTGGAAACTGGCCAAGTGACTCCATGACCTTAATGTATTTCTACTTGAGCCATTCCTTTGTTGGTTTTTGGCAGTATGTTTTGTGTCATTGTCATGCTGTGATACTCATTCATGACCCAGTTTCAATGCCCTGGCTGAGAAAAGGAGGTTCTCACCCAAGAATTGTCCTGTCCCCTTAGCATCAAAACACCACAAAGCATAATGTTTCCACCTCCATGTTTGACTGTAAGGATGGTGTTCTTAAAGTATTCCTTCTCCTCCAAACTCGGCAGGTTGAGTTGTTGCAACCGTCAGACTTTCTAGAGCAGGGGGACATTGTGGGAGCTTTCTTGGTGATTATGGTCCCAGCTGCCTTGAGATCATTGACAAGATCCTCCCGTGTAGTTCTGTGCTGATTCCTCACCATTCTCATGATCCTTGAAACTCCATGAGGTGAGATTTTGCATAGAGCCCCAGACCGAAGGAGATTTCTTCCATTTGCAAATATTTGCACCAACTGTTGCACCAGCAGTCTCACCAAGCCGCTTGGTGATTGTCTTGTACCCCCTTCCAGCCTTGTGTGGGTCAACAATCTTGTCCCTTGTCCTTGGACAGCTCTTTGGTCTTGACTTAGTGGAGAGTTTGGAACCTGATTGATTGATTGGTTCTGTGGAGAGGTGCCTTTTATACAGGTAACAAGCTGAACAATTAATAGGGAATTAAATACTTATTACACTAATTAAAATGCAAATCAATTCATTTAATAATGTTTTTTTTGTTGTTATTCTGTCTCTCACTGTTGGATTAAATCTAAAATTAAAATTATACTGATCATTTTTTGTGAGTAGATTTAAAATCAGCAGGGAATCAAATACATTTTTTCCTCACTGTAAATGGTATGAATTTGGTAATAAAAGATATTTTTAAATAAACCAAGTGCTGTTTTACCACTTAAATGATGCCATTTAAAGCAACACAGTAAAAAATGGTTATTTTCCAACATTTGTCATTTTTAGAAACATGAGCAAGTCTAAAATGTTTTTTTTTTTTTAAACTAGTGCTGCAATAACTCATTAAGTAAATTTAAGAATAAATCAAAATTTGCTATCGGATTTATAGTGATGTTTTATGAAACACACCGTGATGCATGATGCTAAAAAAATAATAAAAATAAAAATAATGATGCTATTTTTGGAGTCAATATATAAAGTTTAAATGGTTTTAAATATATTTATGTATTTATTTATTCTTGCCTATATAATTTTTTTAAGCTGTGCTGTGCAGTTGATATCAGTGAGATGTTGTGTCCTGTGTGTATTCAGGTGCCAGTTCCGGCACAGTGGAGCTGCTGCCCTCGCCCAACAACGCCGCCAACTGGACCGCAGGTCTGCCCACTGATAACGGCCATGACAGCGACCAGGTTTTTGAGTTTAATGGCACTCAGGCTGTGAAGGTTCCTGATGGTTTAGTCAGCACAAGCCTGAAGGAGCCTTTCACCATCTCAGTGTGGATGAGGCACGGACCCGGTGGCCGGGAGAAAGAAACCATTCTCTGCAACTCTGATAAGACGGGTAACAACAGCATCGTGTATAATTATGATAAGACTGGTGTTTGTCCTTTTGTACACTTTAACACTGACGTGCATTGTATGATGTTTTAAGGCTTAAGCTGTCTGTCTTGCCCCTGTAATTACCATAAGTGCATTATGGGACACACAAAGTCACTAACCCATCATTTGGCAGCAGGAAGGTTTTAAGGGTTCCACAGCAGGTTTAATTACTGGTGGCCATTAAAGCCATGTACAATGTGTAAGAAAAGCTAGACAATGTTATTAGCCGGCATGGGACTTATGGAACATAGATTACGTCAAGTGGATGTCCTTGTGAACTGGAAGCAGCTGCTGTGACCCGAAAAAATAAAAAACAGGACATTTGACTGGAGTCGTGAATGCCGTCCAACTTGTTGAACCCCATTCAGTACTAAATCTTTGACCTTTCGGACCTTTCTGGTTGTTTTAAGATCATGATGCAGGATTATTTATTATAGGCTAACCGGATTTCACATCAATTCCCAAATATTCCCATAAAATTCCCATGGAAAGTATCTAGTCTTAAAAATTCCCCAACATTTTGCAACCCTAGTACTAAATGGCACTGTTAATAAGATAATATGGCGGTGTTAGTATAAATAGCTTAAATAAAGCCTTAATCGTCCTATTATACACATGTGAAATGTGTCCTCAAAAATGAATCTATTTTAAGCATGACGTTATTCCTTCGCTGCTGTTTTCCACAGAAATGAACAGACATCACTACTCCCTGTATGTACACAACTGTCGTCTGGTGCTGCTCCTGCGCCAGGACCCGAGCGAGGCAGAAAACTACAAGCCGGCAGAGTTCCACTGGAAAATTGAGCAAGTAAGCTAACAAAGACGCTTTCATTAACTGTTCATTTTTACCACATGCCCGAGTGTTTATGTACATGCATAGTCGAAGTTCTACAAATTAACACTGAATAGGATTCTCTGTGTGCACTTATCCAAAGTATGTAGCATGTATACAGCTTATAGCAGGTGACACCCCCTCCTCGCGTCAATTTACATTTACAACATTTACACCTATTTACACCCTACAGCATTTACACCCTACAGCATTTACACCCTTATCCAGAGCGACTTACATTTATCTCATTTATACAACTGAGCAATTGATGGTTAGGGCTTTGCTCAGGGGCTCAGCAGTCATGGCTTGGTAGAGCTGGGAATCGAACCCACAATCTTTGGGTGTGTGGTCCGACACCTTAACCAATATTTTAAATGCTTGCAGATTTTTAGCTGAAACAAGAGGAGGTAGAAACAAGTGTGAAAAAATAAATAAATGCCAAATTTACACAGGATATTTGAAGGTTAATGAGCTGTGAAGTGTTTGGAGAGTGAGAACATTATTTGTAGGAAGGATAATGAATTTGCATAAAGCGAAGCGTTTTAAATTTATGCAGAAACCTTTTAAAATGTACAGTTTTTTAATTATAAAATATTTAGATTACAGAAAATAGAGCAATTTTTACTTTTTCAGGCATTTAGCAGACGCCCTCATCCAGAGAGACATACATTTATCTCTTTTATACAACTAAGCAATTAGGGTTAAGGGTCTTTCTCAGGGGCCCAGCAATGGCAACTTGATGGTGCTGGGAATCAAACCCTGATTATTCAATCAGCAGTCCAACACCTTAATCACTGAGCTACCACTTCTCACAGAATATAAGATGAGTTATAATGTCTAGAGCAAGGATATCCAGCTAGGGCAATGGACCAAATTTGGTCTGTGGTAATCTTTGATTTGACCCGTCATACCATCCGTGAAGAGAGGCAGGGAAGTTTTTGGCTTTTCATAAGAAAAAGTTTGGGTACCCCTGATCTAGCGCGTCCTGTAATGGTTTTATATGATTTGATGTAAAATTCTCTGACATGCCATATAGAACAGCAGGAGAGTAAAAATATCAATAAATTGTGATTGTTGGCTGTATTATGTAACATGGGGGCATGATGGCTTTGTGGTTAACATGTTAGCTTTGCATCAATTTCTGGGTTCTTGTGCTTTAATTCCGACCTTTACCGTGTGTGGAGTTTCGATGTTTTTCCTGTGACTTTTCTGACTAAAACCAGAAAATCTAATCATAGCATACCAGTCCTCGGGTTCTTACACTGGCTGCCAGATTGATTTTAAAATACCGTTACTTGTTTATAAATTACTTAATTACTATAAATTACTCAATGGCCTAAATATGCTCAATGAATATAAACATCAAATCACTTGAATCATTTAGATCAAGTCAGTTTGAAGAACCTAAAGAAGCTGCTTTTAATGAGCACTTTGCTACGTCCAACCTGCCTATAATTATTTTATATTCTTAAAGGTTTTCATTCATTTTAAATCTATGTTTTTATTTAAATGTCTCTATTCATACTTCTCTCGTGTAAAGCACTTTGAAGTACCACTGTGTATTAAATGTGCTATATAAATAAACTTGCCTTGCCTTGACAGTGCTTTAGGGGTTTCCTCCGGATCCTTTGGTCTCCTCCCTCGGACCAAAGTAATGCTTGTAGATTGATTGTCTCTAAAATTGTCTGTAGTATGTGAATGGGTGTTTGTCTTTTGGCTGGGAAGCATTAAAGAAAAGGGATAAATCGATGGATGGATGGATTGATGGATGTATGGATAGATGGATGGATGAATGAATTGTTTTCTAAACATTTGTGTTTTCTAAAGTAGTTTATTCTTCTCTTCGCCCTCAGGTGTGTGATAAAGAATGGCATCACTATGTGCTGAACATCGAGTTCCCCGCAGTGTCTCTGTTTGTGGATGGATCTTCTTTCGAGCCCTTCCTGGTCACAGAGGACTACCCTCTCCACGCCTCCAAGATCGAAACTCAGCTCACTATTGGCGCCTGCTGGCAAGGTAAATAATTCAGTCACTTTATCAGACGTGACACCCTTTTATATCCTTTGTGGTGCGATTGCAAATAAATGTGGCCTGTGCTACGCAAAGCATAGACATGAGAAATGGGCTCCATCCGAAATTGCATACTACTTAAGTATGTGCTACATTGAAGTAAGTACATGCTAACATCCCAACCGTTAAACAAGTATGTAATATCGTCACATGATATACGGCGCCACAGCAGCGTACATTTCAATTGAATGATGTTAAACGAGTGCAATTTAGCTACAAGGACCAATTTTTTATATTTAAAGCTACCCCGAAAGTACCCTGTCGTCGCTTTTCTTCACTTCCTTACGGAATAGTAAAGTGTACATTGTATGCATGCTCCAAAATCCAAGCGGGAATAATAGATCATCCGGGAACTTTTCTCAAACTGTATTTCACATAATAAGGATTCTGACACACTACTTGCCCTGCGTACTGAGATTCGCCAGTTACTTAGTATAGAAGTATGCAATTTCAGACGGAGTCTTGGTGGATGCAGGTTTTATCTATTAACTAGTTCACTGATATGCTTTTTGCTTGCTAAGTAGATGTAATCCTAAAAATAAACTGAATATAATTGTATTAGTCATGAACTGATGTAGTCAAATGTAGTTGAATGCATGCTCTTGTGAAAATCCCTATTGGTGGTTTCCTAACTAAAGCAAGGCGTCTTTCCCCACTCTTCTTGTCTTACCTCCACAGACCTTTCAGGACATGACAATGACACAGAGACAGGCTCAGAGCCTTTGACAGGTTGCCTAAAACTTTCCCTAATCTCACGAATATGACGGTCTGTTCATGAATTAACACCTCATACATGCAATTCTGGCACAGCTGATATATAAATAGCCTGATTCCAGCTGTGTGAGAATTGGATGCACCCACAGCTTCTATTTGCATAACATTTCCAGCATGAGGCGTTTCCGATCAGATGTTGTGACACACTTCCTGCCTGCTATTATCTACATTTCATTTTTTTATTCTTTTTTTTTATTTACCAGCCAATCATTTCGGTCTTCCTACACCTCAAAAAATTTGTTGAAAATGTGTCCAGTCGGTGCAGCTTGCAGACAAAGTTTGTTATTTTTTAAATGACAGTGTTTTGCATCAGTATCACTGTTGTGAAACTTGTGCATGTCTCAACTATGCTGTTGTTAAGCAACCATACAGTTACACCGCAGTGTTGAGATAATTTAACTGTTTTAAATGACACAGCACAGATCCTGCCTCGGCTCGCAGTCTCCTTCAAATGCATCTGTAATGGATGGAAAAGCACGAGGGCAGAGGAATGACCTACAAATGTCATGCAGTGAAGGCGGCGTTTGGAAATGCATGCTTAAAATAGTTTCCCTCATTTTGGATTTTTTTATTTCACCCATGCTCATTTCCATTCATTTTTCATATCCTCATGGTTTTTATATTAATTACGCTCATCGTGCACGGGCCAGGGCTGCATGAGGCTGCAGGCCCGTATTCTTCATCTCATCTCTCTCTGTGGACCGGCAGAGTAGAGTGGCCTAACTTACATGCATGAATCATTTTCTTTGTGTATATAAAGACGCAGGGCATGCTTGAGTCCCTAAAGATAAGGAAAACACCATTTTCCCTTGCTGCGCCCATTAATTTATTTATTTATAATCTCTCCAGGTGGCAGTGCTCACATGAGCCAGTATTTCCGGGGCAATTTGGCAGGGCTCATGATCCGCACTGGGAAGCTGGAGAATAAGAAGGTGATCGACTGCCTGTACACGTGTAAGGAGGGTCTGGATGTTCAGCTCCCAGAGGAAGTGGCTTCTGCTGTAAAGGTGTGAGCTTTTTTCTGTTATTGATGAAGCACAGCTAAAAATAGCTGAAACACCAGATAGACTGAACTGAGTGTTTTAGTGAGTGTTAATTATTCGATTCCGTAAAGCAGCGTTGACACAATATTTATTGATAAAATAAATAGAAATTATTATTAACGTGAACAATTAATCTTATAGACGCAAAAAAAAAATTATAGACAAACAAAACTGTGGACAAAAAGTATAAAATGTTTTCACGCGACTTTGAATGTGCAAATTCGTTTAGTCATCCACAGTCACACATGTCATCCACAGTCATACACGTCATCCACAGTCATACACGTCATCCACAGTCATACACGTCATCCACAGTCATACACGTCATCCACAGTCACACACGTCATCCACAGTCATCCACGTCATCCACAGTCATCCACGTCATCCACAGTCACACACGTCATCCCACAGTCACACACACGTCATCCACAGTCACCACACAAGTCGTCATCAGTTCACGTCATCCACAGTCATCACAGTCATTCACCAGTCATCCATCCACAGTCATCCACGTCATCCACAGTCATTCACGTCATCCACAGTCACTCACGTCATCCACAATCATACACTTTATCCACAGTCATACATGTCATCCACAGTCATACACGTCATCCACAGTCATACACGTCATACACAGTTATACACGTCATACACAGTTACACACGCCATCCACAGTCATCCACATCATCCACAGTTACACAAGCCATCCACAGTCATCCACGTCATCCACAGTCATCCACGTCATCCACAGTCATACACGTCATTGAGCTATACACTTATATTCTTAATTTCTGAATGAAATTTGTTTTGGGAAATTTACTTATGTAAATTAGGTTTCACACGCGTGTATTGGGATACACCTGTAAAATTGGATGTATTTTAAGGATTAGTGGTGATTCAGTGAATCTGACCCTTTTCTGCAGGTGGACTTTAACCCCAATCAGTCATCTCTAACTCTGGAGGGAGATGATATTGAGAGCTTCGAGAAGGTCATGCAGCATATTTCCTACCTGAATTCCAGACAGTTTCCCACACCAGGAATACGCCACCTGCGTGTCAGCACCACGGTCAAGTCAGTATTCAGCAGCCTCTTCTTATAACTCAGTGATATTATTTTAAGTAGTTTAATGATAAAATGCATGTTTCAAGAAAAAAAACTGGACAAAGCTTGATTGACGATTTTCTTGTATTTTTTATGCTTTGCTTTATAACCATCTCCTGCTTATGAAGTTCATCATGTCATGTATGAAGCGCAAGGTCACGTTAACGTTTTTCTTCGCTTCGATGCACCGTTTTTCTCAGGTGCTTTAACGAGGAGACGTGCATCACGGTGCCTGATGCAGAGGGCTATGTAATGGTCCTTCAGCCAGAGGAACCAAAGATCAGCCTAAGTGGAATTGACCATTTTGCCCGTGGAGCAGCTGAGTTCGAGAGCGCCGAGGGGGTGACGCTATTCCCTGAACTGCGTGTTGTCAGCACCATCACACGGGAGGTGGAGGCTGAGGTCGAGGGGGAAGACGAACCCACGGGTACGTACAGAAAGCTGTGCCATCTGACAGATTTATGCTTAGAGGATGTAAATGTCTAGTAAGAAATACAGTATGTGCAAAAAGACAAGACAAATTAATTAGTTTTATTAGAAATGCCAAGTAACTTAAAAACTTGGATTGTAAATATCAGATATGGAGTAATATGAAAATTCTTGGCTTTAACAGTGCAAGAGTCTGTGGTGTCTGAGGAGATCATGCATAACCTGGACACGTGTGAAGTGAGTGTCGTCGGAGAAGATCTGGATGGAAATCATGAGAGTCTGGAGGTGGATTTGGTCCAGGTTCAGCAGCGAGGCCTGGAGATTAGCTCCTCCAACATGGGCATGGTCATCACTGGTGTGTTCCTTTTTTTTTTTTTTAAAGTGTTTAATTTACTAAAAGAAAAAAAATTGAATAAACTTTGGCAAGTGTTATAATTTGCATTTGATTGCTATATTGGTTATGAGATGAATTACTGGTTAGCTTTTTTTTTGAGAAAACTGTTTAATCTAACGTTTTAGCTGATGGTTTGTTCTCTTGTTGGTTTAGGTGTGAACACAATGGCCAACTACGAGCAGGTTCTGCACCTGATCCGTTACAGGAACTGGCACACAGAGGCTCTGTTCGACAGGAAGTTCAAGCTGGTCTGCTCAGAGCTCAATGGTCGGTACATCAGCAATGACTTCAAGGTTGAGGTAAGTCCGGTTTGACACACATCTTTGTATGTGTGTGTGTGTGTGAGTGTGTGTGTGTATATCCAGAGCTGGCCCAAGGCATAGGCAAACTATAAGCGGCTACCAGTGGGCCTCCAAGAGTAAATAAAATGACATTGTTTTTTTGTTTGTATGTATATATTATGTACATTGTGGAGCTGTGTATCGGCGGTCATGATACAAAATATCACGATATATTGCAATGCAATACCTATTGAATATTGATACACTATTGTGAAAAAAAATTGCGATAATTAGCTATATCGATATTTTTACATAGCCCTAGTCAATGGACAATGGTAATTAACAGAAAAATTTTATATTAAATTAAACAGTATTATGTTAATGGGATAAAGGATGCGTAGAAGGGTAAAAATATTGATACAGCTAGAACAAATAAAATTGATAGGCATGTTAGATTGACAATAATATATCATATTGGTGGCACAGAGAAGCCCCGATAAAATTCATTCTAATGGCCCCCAAAAGATTTGGGCTGGCTCTTTATATACATACATACCAGAATGATCTACTGAAATGGAATAAAATGGTCTTGATCATACTGTCTGTGTTTGTAGGTCAATGTGATTCACACAGCTAACCCGGTTGAGCATGCTAATAATGCCATGTATCAGCCTCAGTTCATCAACCAAGTCAAGCACGCCTCAGTGGACCTGTCTGGACACAACCTGGCCAACACACATCAAGCTTCAGGTATGGCTTTATTATCCCTGCACCCTGCTTTCCTCCATCTGTACAGCATTTTTCTTCTAGACAGACGCTCAGAATGCTTACAGGAATTCTCTATTACTTACAATGTGAATCATATAAGATTAGTACACATTTTTTAAAATATTTTTAAGACAGTAGGACAGGACTTGAAAACGATTGTCTTTGATTTAGTCTCACGCTGCAGTTTGACAGATTATTCTACGAGCCTATTTACACCTGGTCACCTCATGCATTTTTTCTGATGCGATATCTATCCGATCGTAAAAAAAGATCAGCTGTAAATGGCGTCTGAAACACATTCAAGACAAAAATAAATTCGGTCTCTCAAACCACTTTAGGAGGTAATCTGGGACGTTTTTCCAACAAGTGTTAAAGCATTGTATGTTTAAACCACATACCCCAGCACTCATCTCCTCCCACACAGAAGTAAGTTACTCACTTTAGCATGTTTGTTGAGCGGTATAGCCTGACGAAGGTGAGTGTCTCTTTCTATCAAATTTGATTTGCAGTGTCACACAAAGATATTCGAAGATCCGGTGCCAAATTCGGAAACAGAATAGCTTGTCTTGTTCCGTAACAGAAGCCAGTACTATATTTTCCCACCGGTGTTGATTCTGAGCTTACAGACATGTATCTCGCTGGGTGTTAAAGTTTCATACTGCCGACAGTGAAAATTCTGCACGTACTGTAAAAATCACTGTCTTTCGGTGCGTAAGCCTTTCTGCAAGCTTTCTCAGTTTGTTTTTAATTGCATTCGCAAACCCAAATCGAGAAAAATAACAATGGGTGACATTTCAGGTCAGCGGAAATACGTATTTGCATTTGGCACCGGAAAAGAAGATCAGATTTGTATCGCTTAAACACATCCATGTGGCCAAATGTAAATGGAATCACTTCGATAAATAAAATAGCTATTGTTGGAACTAAAAGTGGATTGTCTTCCAATGTCACTGCCAAAATGTGGAAAAGAGACTTGAGTTTTGGGTTAAGAAGAGTCGAGTAATCCTCTTTATTGCAGTCCGACAATGTTCACAAGCTTGCTGAAGACCACCAAAAACGCAAATACTAAGTTATTCGAGTTATTCGAGCTAAAACTCTATTTGCACCCTAGCATCTTAAACATCCTCTCTTTGCTAATGGATTAAACTTCACCAAAATGTAGGCGTCCGCTCACCACATTGCAATGCACCTTCATATGGCTAAAATGTTCGCTTTATAATTAAGTGCTGATTAAAGATTGCTGGTTAGGCTTATTTCTAAAACCCCCCCTCCACACACACACACACACACACATGAACACACACACTTCTTTCCCCTATTTATACCCCGCTCTGTTCTTTTACTCGTCATTATAGTTTCATTTGTGTTTTTGTTAATTTATTGCTCCGATTTCCCTTATAACTCTTTTTGTTTTATATATTGGTTTTATTTAGCTGATTCCCTTTAAACCTAATGTTCTCATCATTATTACATCGCACTGCACAGATTTTTTAATTTTTTAATTACATTTTTTATTTATCTTAATTCCCCTCAAAACGCATTTCCTTATAATATTACATTATGACGTTTTACTATCTTTATCCATTCATTAACCCCTTACTGCACAATCGCCCTTTTAGATTATTATTCCATGATGCTTATCGCTCTTTTTAAATTATAACAAATTTTTCCCCAACATTACCTGATCAAAAAAAAAAAACAGGTGTAAACAGGCCCTATAAAGGCTATTTGTAAGTCAAAACATAACAAGGTTTATTTATTTACTGTCCTGATTCACTCAAGGTGTTAAAATCTGTGTCTCAACACGTCTACCTGTGCTGTCTGTCTCTCTTGGCTCACAGTTGTCCCCAGCGCTGCCACAATCGTTATCGTGGTGTGTGTAAGCTTCCTGGTGTTTATGATCATTCTGGGAGTGTTCAGGATCCGGGCAGCTCACCAGCACACCATGAGGGACCAGGAGAACGGCAAAGAGAACGAGATGGACTGGGATGACTCCGCCCTCACCATCACCGTCAATCCTATGGAGGTATACAGGGAAAGTTGATAAATCCGATTCGACCCGTGTGCCTGACTGGAAAAATAAGAATGATGTTAAACATATGCTGTAGTAATTACAGAAAAGGTTTAAATTTGTTTAAACAAAACTTATTATTAATACTTATAAACCTCTTTTATGGATGTTTCTGGCTGGAAGGGCTAAAGCATCGGCTGTCACTGCTTTTACATTTCCAGCTAATTAGCCAGAACAGCATGAAGCCTGAATGTGTTACTTGCTCATGCCAGGCTGTTGTTATGGAAACACTCAGAATGTCTGCAGCAGCAACAGTTTGTAGCAACACTACAAAAAAGTAGCATTCGAATGACAGGATGTAAAAAAAACTGTTTTTTGTACTACATACCGTCGACCGCTGCGGCATTCGGCCCAATATTTGCGCCTCCTGAAGCGAGTAAAATTTTCATTTCGTGAAAAAAAACCCGCCTTAATCATTATTTTCCTGTCTCAAAAAGACATACGAGGATCAGCACAGCAGCGAAGAAGAGGAGGACGAGGAAGAGGAGAGCGAAGACGGCGAAGAGGAAGACGATATCACCAGCGCAGAGTCAGAGAGCAGCGAGGACGAGGAAGGGGCGGAGCCAGAGGACCAACAGGGCACCAGCCGACAGCAGCAGCTGGAATGGGATGATTCCACTCTGACCTACTGACGCTGCCGAGCACACACTCCATTTAAATAACATACACACGTACATTCAAACACAAACACATACACACACACTTCACTCGCTTACATACTGTCTCACCTCTCCAACAGTAGGGGGTCCCAATTCTCCCTGCCAGATTCCCTACCTACAGAGCCATGAGTGAAAACAAAAAAGTCCTCAACGTAAAAATCATACACGTGTATATATATATACCTATAAATACATATTTATCTAGTGTCTGTGGTGACGGATGTAGCGGATTCAGCTTAATTTCCACTGGCCAAGGCTTTCCTGGTGTCAGCTTAGTGGTGATGTTCGGTGTAGTAAAATGCTTACATAATATCTGAATGCTTGTTACGTTTTTTTTTTTTTTTTTTTTATTTCTTTATCAGATATTTTATTTCCGGGATACCTGGCCTGGATATAATTTTTTAATGAACCTGTAACGGTATAGCCTTGCACCATTTTTCTTGTACCGCACGTTTTCCGTTCGAAACCTAGAATGATTTTATGTATATCGCGTAGGAATTTTTGGAATCCGTTTGCTCCGGAAACGTTTTGCAGTTTTGCCTCTTTGCTTTTCGATGGCGTTTTTTCGCTCTTCCTGGTCTGTGTTTCTTTCTTCTCGTTATAGTGCATGAACATTCGCAAAAGTCGTGCGTGTAGAAGAACCTCGCTTTTTGATATTTTGTAAATAGGAGGAAAAATCCGTGCGGTATATAAAGCGCTGCGGTATCTGCTATAGAGCGAGTAGTTGTGTGTTTTGGAAACCTCTGTAAAGCGAAACCCATGACAGAGGCTGAGGTTTCTGTGGCGCAATGTTGCTCCTTTGTTTTGTCTTTTGGTGGGTTTATTTTAACTATTGTTTTTATTTAACACAGTGGGTTGGCGTACAATATGCGAATCTAGAATGCAGCAACTTGAGGCTTTGTTGTTTTTCATTTTTGTGAAGACAGAGGATGATACTTTGGACCCTCTGAATAATCAGGTTCAGGTGATGATTATACATTTGTTTGAAATAGTACTGTATGTTGTAAAGTTTAAACTTTCTGCATTTAAGCCATCTTGAGTGATACTGGTACTGTTTTCCTGTAAAGTCATCCACTCTGTCAAAACCCCTCTGATAAAGCCAGTCTGATTTAACTAGGACAAACGGAGCCTTGGGAGTTTGGTGAGGGTTTGAGCGTGATGTGCCCTGCTAGATGAAATTCCTCGGATACTTTTAAACTCCGTTTCTTTTGTTTGGGTCATTTATTCTTTGCTGTATAATTCTGCTTGACTTATTCAAGGTCATTTCAGCATCAAAAAAGTTTTATTGTAGGGATGCACCTGGTATCGCTATTGGGCCCGATACCGAGCTTATGTACTCTTACACGTACTCATAAAAAACACTCCGATACCAAAGACCGATACCTCTTGTGATGTCACTGAATAAACTTTTAGTGCACAAAGACTCCTGGAGCATCGATAGATTGTCAGACTCAACGGTGTGGAAATATTTTAAAGTTTGTTCCGCAAGAGTTAACAAAAATACGAGTAATCTGATCAAACATCTGAAATAAAAAAACACAAAATTGAGCACAGAGAATTTACCGCTAGCAGTAACGTTAGTACCTGGCAACTGACCCTGCAGCGAACCCTTGCAAGACGAAAGCCTAAAAAAGGACAGATATTGATATCAGCGAGTACCAGGAGAAAAATATTGGTACTCATACTTTGTCTTTAAACAGTTGTATCGGTGCATCCCTGGTGTATTGGAATATCCAGTTCCATGAATGCTTTACGAATTCTCTTATAGGGTAATCATTAGCTGTTTAGAGTGATTTCGCATAACGGCATGTTCTGGTAAATTCTATACTCCAGACAGTAGTTTTATGGAAGTCATGCAGAATTGTTGCCCATTTTTCTTTTTTACAGCAGTAAACTGTTGCATTTCTGCAACTGTCCAAAGGCCAGACTGTGCGGATTAAGCTAGAAGGCTTTGGAAAGGAAAGTTAACTATACGCGATAAGGATAATGTTAATAGTTAGAGAAGAGAATCAGGTGAATTGTTCCGTTTTTTAGATTGTAGTTTTCTCAGTTTGTTGCATGGTCGTGTTTCTTTTTTGTTTACTGCTGAAATTCCAAATTTCCGTTGTGGCTGCTTCGGTAAAGATGAGGTTCAATTTGCAGACAGGTAGAAATCATATAAATCGATGTTTAATTGGAAATCTTTGTTTTCCTAGCACAAACGGCTAATTGGTTCCGAGCTGCAGTCCATAATTAATTAATTGGAGTTGGGAGTGCCTTTCTTCTGTCACTGCACGCGACCTTCGCTAACCCTAACCCCCGTCCCCACCCTCTAACCCGCGGCCATGTCCATCTTTTGTAATGCATTACATTTAAATTGTACAGCTATAGCAAAGTGATTTTTGTTGTAATCGGGGTCAACAGCTAGTTTTGATCAGCTACAATCGTTTTAATCGTCCTGCATAGAGATGTCCTGTGTTCATGTCGATGTGTAGCCAACATAGATCCATATCGTGTCATGAATAAATATTGTACTAAAATCACGTCGGAGGAAATCCGTCTTTAAAGAGATGTATATATTAATTGAACTTCTTTAGGCAGCGTATGTGGGTATGAAAATAACAATGTGTGAATAGTAAAAGTTCATTTTAAAAAAGTTTTATTGCCTGATTTCTTAAACAAGGACAAAGGGCAGCAGGTAAATCTCATAAAACAGTCAAATATTCTTTCGTCGCCATCTGGAAGACTATTTTTTTTCTTTTATATGGAATTTTATATTTAATACAACCACTTATCTTTGTTTATTTGTTTTGTCACTGGATGTAAGCGGACCATTGCATGATTGAATGAATAGGAACGATGGGGGAAATGGCTGATAAAGGGTGAGTCTTTCCAGCAAAAACTTCAGGTCAGACAGAACAATGGGATTTTTTCTCGGCAGGATTTTTCTGTACGTCAACATCCACATCCAGATTAGAAGAAGGAAAGTGGAGTGTGAGAGTAGAAGTCAGATGAAAACTATATGCCTACTACTGAATCCCATCCTTACAAACGCCGTTATCTACTATTAGAGTAATCATTTTATTTTTATTTTCATTTTTGGTTTTAAACAGAAGCTGGGAAGAGGTGATAAATGTTGAATGCTGCCCTTATGCTCATTCAATTTTCTACATTCAGTGGCAAATTTTGGTGAAGTTGGTGCTTGCTCATGAACAAAATAAAGAATGATGAGATGGAATTAAGTTTCTGGCTCCTTGTTATTTTCTTCTTATGGTTATATAATGCAAATATTGGGAATAAATACTGAATAAACAATGAATGTAAATTATTATCCAAATTATTTGAACATTTACTAGTTGCTACTTCATTCATTCATTCATTCATCTTTTATACCCGCTTATTCCCTAATTCTGGGTCGCGGGGATCTGCTGGAATTTATTCCAGCCGTCTCTGAAAGGGCGAAAGGCAGAAGACACCCTGGTCAGGTTGCCAGATCATCACAGGGCCACACACACTTCCTTCTCTGGCCAATTTAGAATCACGAGTCAACCTAACATGCATGTTATTAGACTGTGGGAGGAAACCGGAGAACCCGGAGTAAACCCACACAAGCACAGGGACAACATGCAAACTCCACACAGAAAGCTTTTAAAAGCCCTTAAATTTTTTGTAATTATATTGGTGTATCCTGGATTATGAAGCCTTTGAGTTTTGATTTGAAAGATACACACATCATTACAGCAAAATATTACTGTTAAAAGAATATTAGTGATATTAATTTATTAATATTAATTTATATTATGGGAAATATTTATAGATATAGATATATAGATATGGCCGCAGTTATCAGTAAATTCATTGATTTCATGAATCAGCATGCTGGTCTGTACGAGATAGTTTGGCATTGGAGTCATCAAACCCATTTTTTTCATTTAAATTCATATGCAATGAGGAATTTTTATTCATTTGACTTCCCACAGTTAGTATGCAAAATAGATTGTCATCAAATGGTTTTAGGCAATAAACTATTATTGGTATTATTAATATTTATTAGTATCGGATAGAAATAAAAAGAATACTTTTTTCTATCCTTGTTACAATAATGTTAGTAAGATGTATTATTATTTGTATTATAATTAAAAAACATACACACAGTTAACTAATGTTCTAGACTGTAGTTTTTTGTTAGTCTCTTTCCTGTTGAAAATCTGTCAAAAATAAAAAACTATTATATTTTAATCATATTATTATACTGTGAGGACAAAAAATGCTTAATCCGATTTTGTAGGTTTTGCCTACTAACTAAGAAATAATCAGTCTATAATTTTAATAGCAGGTTTATTCTAACAGCAAAAAAAAAAAACCCAAAATGAACAAAACCCCCCCCTAACCTCCCCTAGATGTGTGTGTGCAAACCTGGTGACCTCAGCACCGAGTACCAAGTCTTATTTTGCAAAGGGGTCAAATACTTATTTTACTCAACAAAACGTAAATCAATGTATAAATTTTTTTGAAATGTGAACCTACAAAATTAGCAGGGGACCAAATATTTTTTTTCTCACTTTATAAATTATTGTATAATATTTTATATAATATTATATAATTATATACTCTATTATATAAATATTATTAAAGGGGAAATGGTAGTGCAGTGATTAAGATGTTGGATTGCTAATTCAAAGATCAGGGTTTGGATCGCAGCACCACCAAGTTGCCCCTGTGCAAGGCCCTTAACCCCTAATTGCTCAGTTGTATAAAAGAAATAAATGTAAGTTGCTCTGGATAAGGATGTCTGCCAAATGCTGTAGATGTAAATATAAATCATTATATGAAAAAGGTTTTCGTGCCATATACTCTATTCTAACTCCACTTGCGCCCCCTAGCGAATAGAATAAAAGCTTACATTTTTCTATAACACCGCACAGTGTGGCTATCAGATAAATTACATCAAAAATTCATATACACAACAAAATGTTTGTATTGATAGACAACTGCTCGTCTGGTTTTTGTGTAGCATTTTAAAATCCAATCAGAAAAAACATACTAATTTTCGTATAATATTTTTGATATCCATCTCACATTATTAACAGTTTAATATTCTTAACATCATATAATAATAAATACCGGTTGCTATGACCACATGGCAAACCAGCACCTGCTACCCTGTGTATCAGTGCAAACATGACCTTATTCACATTATCCCAACAGACACACACTCTTTATATAACCTCGCCCTCCCTACACACATTCTGTCACGATCATGCTTCGTAACAATCATAGCTGTTTCCTAGAAAGGTTTTTTTTTTCGTATGCCGTGTGACTCAGGCGTTTACTCGCTCAGGTATCCGTCATGATCATGTGAAAAGACTTCCTGCTTTACACAAAGACTATCTTTAACATTAGCTCAATCAGTCAGCTGTGTTTGTATGGCATGTTTTAGATATACAAATGATTTAATGTCAATGAATCATTAATATAGGACAGCACGGTGGCTTATTGGTTAGCATTGTTGCCTCACAGCAAGAAGGTCCTGGGTTTGATTCCCTATAAGGGGTCTTTCTGTGTGGAGTTTGTATGTGAAGTTAATTCCAAATTGCCAATAGGAGTGTAAGTGTGTGTGTGGCCCTGTGATAGCCCTTTCGGAGACGGCTGGGATAGGCTCCAGCAGATCCCTGTGACCCCAAATTAGGGAATAAGCAGATATAGAAGATGAATAAAATTATAAATAGAATATTTTTATAAAAAAGGGGTGAAAGTGACTTATTTTTAATTAAGTCCAACATCAATACATTCAGAATTTTTCAAACTGAAGTCACAGGAAAGACTCAGCAAAATACAAACGATATAAACACAGCGTACAGAGCGGAACTATGATACATTACATTTGCTTGCTTCATAAAATTCCAACATTTTACATCAAATGTACCAAAAGTTTCCTATCACACACAGAAATTTATCATCACTGGGATTAATCATGTAAATAATTTCACACGCACCAATAATAATAATAACAATAATAATTATTATATTAATAATAATGGCACTTAAAAATCGTTATAAAAATCTGTCCAACTAAATTGTTACTTTAAAACATTTTTTAAAAAATACACAACCACACACATCATTCACAGGACATCATAAGATAAACTCCATCACTGCGTGTGGGTCTTTTCAACTCCAGAACTAGCCAAGGCCATGATCTTATCTTCAGATCCTGCAGAATTGACGAAAAATGCATTCGGTTAAAACTCGATAGTCATAATAACAAACACAACACACACACAAACACACACAGAAGACAGTGTTTCATATTTGACATTACTTCATGACATGCACTATTTTGTACACCCCCCTCTAATTTCAGCAAACATTTTACTATATCTTCTCAAAGAACAATACTATAGAAATGAAACTTATATTTTTATAAATATTTTATATATCTTATACATTATATAATTATAGTTATTTTTAGAGGACAGTAAATCTATACGGTTATACAAGCTTCACACTGACTAATCTAAAATATATCCAAGTTTCATTCTTTTGTATTGTCCTTCGAGAAGATATACTAAAATCTTTGCTGAAATTCGAGAGGTGTTTCTTCCCCAAACTTTTGCCACAAACTAAAAAGCACTTCATTGCAGAAATTTCCCTTTACTGACTGAATCCCAGACGTCCTCACCCAACATGAGTGTCTGATCTCACTGGTACGAATGTGACTGAATGATCAAATCAGAACAATTTAGTAAAAAGCCTTTCCAGAAGTGTGGAGGTTATTATAGGGGTCAGAAAAAAAACCAGTGTGTCCCAATCAGTCAGGTGTCCCAATACTTTTGTTCAAATGTGTTACTTGGAATGCTGGAATTTTTAACTCATTATATACATGTCTCTACAAATAACATGCCACCATCACTGTAATGTAACTGTAATTAAACTGTTATTATCAATAAATGAAGAAAATGATTCGTGAATCCCGAGTCATATAAAGGAATCCGGTTATTTAATCAGGATGAATTCGGATACAAGTTCTCAGTCATGCACTAAAATAAACAACGTGGTGGCTGAATACTCACTCATATTCGCTGTAACTTTCTCGAACTGGCTCAGACTGCCGCTGACATTTACTGCCAGAAAAGATTCATCTTCTGCTGGAAGCTGAAAAAAAAACATGAGATATAAGGTTAAGAAGGGTAATACATCAGGTCTCACTCTCTCTCTCCTTGTCTCTTACTTCTCTTGTCTATCTTTCTCCCCTTGTCTCTCTTTTTCTCACCCCTTCTTCTCTCTCTCTCTCCTCCCTTGTCTATCTCTTCTCATTTTTCTCCTCCTCGTCCTCTTGTCCCCCCCCTCTCCTTGTCTGTCTCTCTCTCTCTCCTCCCTTGTCTATCTCCCTCACTTTCTCCTCTTGTCCCCCCCTCTCCTTGTCTCTCTCTCTCTCTCTCCTCCCTTGTCTATCTCGCTCACTTTGTCCTATTGTCTCTTCCTTTCTCTCTCTCTCTCGCTCGCTCTCTCTCTCCTCTTCCCTTGTCTATCTTTCTCACTTTTCTCCCCTTTGTCTCTCTTTTTCTCCCACTATCTCTTTTTCTCACCCCTTCCTTCCTTTTCTCTCTCTCTCTCTCTCTCCTCCCTTTGTCTATCTCTCTCACTTTCTCCTCTTGTCCCCCCCTCTCCTTGTCTCTCTCTCTCTCTCCTCCCTTGTCTATCTCGCTCACTTTCTCCTATTGTCTCTTCCTTTCTCTCTCTCTCTCGCTCGCTCTCTCTCGCTCGCTCTCTTTCCCCTTGTCTATCTTTTTCACTTTCCCTCCTCTTGTCCCCCCCTCTCCTTGTCTGTCTCTCTCTTTCCTTGTCTATCTCTCACTTTCTCCTAGTCTCCCCCCCCCCTCTCCTTGTCTTTCTCTCTCTCTCTCTCCTTGTCTCCCTCTATCTCTCTTTTTTCTTGTGTCTGTCTGTCTCATAAAAATGTTATGAATAAACATGGTTTTTTAAAAATAATAGAATGGGATAATGAGTAAACCTATGAGCAGTCAGAGATACTATCTGAGGTGACGTTGTCAAGAAAAATTTCCACCTTCTTAGAAATCAGGATTAAGAAAAAATCTAACAGAAATTCATGAATCTGAGGGATGCAGCATGTAGAGAAACATTACATGTCAGGAAAACACCCCTCACCTTCTCCCCCAGTTTTTCTCAGGGCAGTGAGGATCTCCAGTTTTTTTTTTCTGCTGAGTGTAAACGTCTCTCTCGAAAGTTTCCCCCCCCCATCAAGAGTCACGGTCCGGTCCATCTGGAGACGAAGCACAACAACAACTTAAAAACACAGCCAAAGCGCTATGTAGCACAGCATGCCTAACCTCATGTACAACAACAATCCCATGTCCTGTTCCTTCATCTTCATGCTACATGTTTATCTCTGTCTCGTTAACAGATGATTTTTACTAATTTATTAGTTTCCAGTTTATTGTAATTGTAAATTATTGATATTTTTTATCTTTACATCCTTTTTTTATTTCAATCTTTAGGTTGTAAATATGTCATAACGGCTCAAGTAGTGAAATAGTTATTCTTTGGAGAGGGATGAATCGGGAGGGGGGTTTTGGGTGTGGGGACCGTATGGGAACCAAGCCGGAATCAAACAGGTTTTGATATTTATCTCTCTCTCTCTCTCTCTCTCTCCTGTCAATGAAGGCTAATGCCCAAAAAATATCTTTAAAAATAATATAAAAAAAAAAGAAATTGTTTTTATTATTTAATATTTATTATATAAATAAATTAAATTCTACATTACCTCTGCTAGTCTTGTGCGTAATTGCCCAGGCTGCTTCTTTGCGAACAGTCGAATCACTTCAGGGGTCTTAAAGGCCTGGCTGATGGCAGCTTGGATAGCCTGATGGAGAAAGAAAAAAAAAAATTCATTTTCTTCTGCACCAAAACAAAATGTGAAAAAACAATAAAAAATGTATATTCTTACTTCTGGTTAAAATGGATAGAAATACAAATATATAGGCACTATTTCTCCAGACAGCATAAAAAATAATTGTAAAATTGGTATTAATATCTGAATATCGGGAAACAATTTGAGGGCAATGCAGAATTCGAATCGTATGAAAAAATCTAAGAATCAGGGGAAATTCTAACATTAACTAACTGGGACCCTTAAAAAATAACCATTATAAGGCCAGAAATCATGTGTGTGTGTGTGTGTGTGTGTGTGTGTGTGTGTGTGTTAGCCTTTTTCTATTAGGCTGTGGATTTAATGATTTAATGATGGTTATTTGCATGCACTTTACTTTAGAAACTTAATTTGTTTATTAAAATTAAAAACAGAAGCAAAGCTTTGTCAATTTAGTTATCAACAAAAAAAATCCAGTGAAAAAAAAGGGAAGTGGCTAAAAGAAAAAAAACATCTCCCCCAAAGCCAAACACTTTTTAATGTTTAATCATTTTTAGTGATTATTTTTTAATAAATTCTGCTAATACTAATAGAAAAAGAAGAAAAAGGAGAAGAAAAAAAAGGAGAAAAAGATAAAAAGTAAAAGAAAAACAAGACAAAAAATTAAAGAAAGTAAAAGAAGGGACAAGAGGAAAAACTAAGAAGAAAAACAAGAAGAAGATAAAGAATAACAAGAACAAAAAAGAGGAAAAAGAAGAATTGAATTTTTTTAGGCATAAAATAACTACACAGTTTTCCGTTACTAAGAAACAGCACATCAGTGTTCATGTCTGTACTGTAAAGTCTTACTAGCTGCATTCCTCCTAATTCATCCACCAGGGTCATGTTTCCAGACATGAGCTTCTTGAGGGACTCATTAAACTCGTTTAGCTGCTCCAGCGTCTCTTTTTTGGTCTCCTCGTACTCTTCATCATCAAGGTCTTCTCTGCAATCCAGAAATAATAAAGACAAGACAAGTTTTTTAGAAAGCAGCTTTAAGTTGTATGTTCTTAAATATGAAACATGGAAATTTGGGATTAACATCTGACTGGTTGGGTTTGATGGATTTCTCAGAGATTTCCAGCCGAAGCCATCGTGATGCTGTATTTTCCCTTATGGAAGACAGAAACTGTTGTGTGATTAACCTGCGGGACTTTTTAACGATCTACGTCTCACTCTGGTCTGTCTTTTCTTGGCAGCATGCAGTTTTTTTTATGCTGCTGAAACAAAAACTGTGATTGGTTGCCTTACATGTTAGTCAGACATCCTCTCGGTTAATAAAAGCTATGTGGGGTCAACATCATCTGCTGTCAGTCTGAAGGTCTGGCTATGGAGGACCAGTAGTCCCTGGTCCCATCAGGCACACACTATATTTATATATATAAAATCACTCAGAACTTGTGAGGAACAAAAATGTCATTGTCTTTATTCATCATAGATAGATAGAAAGATAGATAGATTGGATAGATAGAGAAAGATAGATTGGATAGATAAAAAGATAGATAGATTTGATAGATAGATAGATTCGATAGAGATAGATAGATTCAATAGATAGATAGATAGATAGATAGATAGATATCGATAGAGATAGAAGATAGATAATAAATAGAAAGATAGATAGATTGGATAGATAGATAGATTCGATAGATAGAAAAATTTGATAGATTCGATAGATAGATTCAATAGATAGATAGATTCGATAGATAGATAGATAGATAGATAGATAGATAGAAAAATAGATAGATTCCATACATACATACATACTTTTACATCATTTGGCAGACGTCCCTATCCAAAACGACTTACATTTATCTATTTTATACAACTTGCTCAGGGGGCCTTGCTCAGGGGGCCTTGCTCAGGGGGCCTTGCTCTTGGCTCAGGGGGCCTTGCTCAGGGGGCCTCCCTTGCTCAGGGGCCCAACAGTGGCAGCTTGGTCGTGGTGGACTTAGAACACTGATCTTCCAACACCTTATCCACTGCACTACCATTTGTATAATTTTATCTGATACAAAGCTCTTTATCGAAAGCGTTACAAAAAAGCACAGTACAATTCATAGTGACACTCAGGAACTAGAACAGTCTAAAGTGCGTGCCGACGTCACAGGCTGACGTCACATCCTCTATTAGGATATCAGCACCAGACTGAAACTGTAAAAAAAAAAAAAACAGTCATGTTTTAAAACTAGTATTTCACTTTTTCGAAAGTAAAAATCTCTTTTCCATGTTTAAAGTGACGTTCGCTGCACTACTGCTTACATGATGACGATCTTTCGGCAAGAAAGCAAAGCAAGTTATAAAGAAAAGTTAGTCGGGGTTGGAGGGTAGTGTGTAACTTTACCTGCACTCCTCCAGGTCCTGTAGCTGCTGCATTAATCGGTCCAGCTGCTCCTCCATGTTCTGCTTTAGTTTTCCAGTTTCTGATTTCCCCCGAGAAGCCATTGTGTGTTTCTTAAATCAGAGTGAGATCCTTAAAAAACAGCTCATTAGCCAGTCAGTATCAGGGAAACCCAAGAACCAGAATCACTCCACGGAAACATGGACATAAATCTTTAAGTGCTTTAATTACTAACAGCAGCTGCGATCCAACACAACAAATAAAAAAGTCCAATGGGTGGGTCTGTCTGAAGGTGGTGTTCTGAATTATTGTGTATTCTTAGGCAAAAACCTGGATACAAAGGACCCTGTTAGTAGGTACCGGGTTTGCCTGATTAAAAAAAACATTACAAACGTCAGATATCGCTAATATTTATATTTTTTAAAAATCGAATTGTTTGCCTTTAGAACAAAATCTACATTTTATTTCATACTGAAACGCGTTAAAAAGCTGTAAATATATATTTTAATTCAATCATAGAATGTATGAAGTATTTATAAAAATTTTTTAACTAATATGCATAAAATATTATTTCTAAATATGCGTGATCTTTCATCGCTATATATTTATATACTTTGAATAAACTTACAATTAAAAAAAAATCAGGCAAATATATGTCTACCTAAATAACCGTTTGTTATTTCTCTAATGAAAGTAAAACCGGAAGTCGGTGGATGCAGGCTGTAACGGAGATTAATGACGGACCACCACTACAACAGTCAGTGCGCGCGTTATTAATAGCCGAAACCAAATTTCCAACATTAAGATACACTCGTTCTTATTTATTTTACTGGACTTACGTTTCACCGTCTTATGGTAATAAAACCATCGCATAAACAGTAAGTTAATTTCTCGACTAGTTTCACTTTTCCAGTGTTTTCAAAATGGAGCTAATGTTTCTGCTTCGTTCCTGCGCTAAATTGATGTGCAAAAAGTACAATTTCCCACCATGTAGTTTATTAGATCATAGTTTTTCTATGTTTATAAAGTACTCAGTATTATCGACTAAATTCTTAATTGAAATATTAAACGTTACGTATGTATAACTCTGTTTTATATAGTTATGGGACAGTATTGTGGTTTTACTTGATGGCAAATTAGAGTCAAGTTCACCAGACTCGGACCCCGATATAGAGTTAATCTTTTTTTTATTCGCGTTTTCTTAATTATTTGTGTTGTATTCGGGTTTTTGTTTGTTCTATTTTTAATGTGTCGACGTAAGTACAATGTTTGACGTAACCCTAGTGTGACGTCAGTTAATGACGTAAGTTAGTTACCAGCACGGATATAGTTACATTTACAGCTTATCTATGTTTTACAACTGAGCAATTAGGGGTTAAGGGCCCAACAGTGGTAGCTTGGTGGAGCTGGGAATCGAACCCACAATCTTTGAATTAGCAGTCCAACACCTTAACCATGAGCCACCACTTCCAACTGAGCTAAAGCATACACTGGTCACCAACTGGTCACTGGTCACCAACTTATATTAAAAATGTGTATGTCTACCTAAATAACCCGGTTCTCCTACCTAATGTTTTTGCAACCTGGCAACATTAGGTGGGAATCTGCCCAATCTTGCAACACTGGGTGGGTGGGAACTCCATGGTCCATAACTAGTATTTTTTGTTGACTGTTTTTTTTACCAGTTGTGTATGTTGAGCTAAAGTAGTGTTGTTAACTGTGTTTAGTTTTCACTGTGAATTGAAAGTAAATAAAACACCAGTAGCGAGAAATCCACTATCACTTTATTTACCGAACAATCATGTGAAGGCTATAAAACCTAGACGGGTCTAATTTCACGTTTTCCGGTTTCTCCTAAGGTGTCGTTGATTTAAGGTTAAATGTCCTCTATGTTCACGACTTACTCATGATTAGCCACTAGGTTGTGTTCTTTTTGCCGCATTTCTAATCATTTTGCTCTGAAATAGTTATGGGGCAGTATTATTTATGTGCTCGTTCAGTAGTTAGTCGCTTAGTTAAACAGCGGTGTACTGTTTTAGTAAGTAATAAAGAAAGTTGCCAATGTGCATGATTTATTTTTAAAGGTTTTTGAATAGTATGTAATGAATTATGAAAATTAGGAATAAAGGCAAACCCGACGCTTAGCAAAAAAGTCCGATTGATTTAATAATATTAATTTTCAATAGGCTTTATAATTTATATCTTAGAATACATTGACCAGTCATGCAGGTCAGTACAGGTTATATTTGCTTAACTAAGAAAAATTATGAATTATATTGAGGTTAAATGTGTTGTGCATCTTTTACCAGTCGCGTCTTTGACAAAGCAGCTTGGTTAGATTCTTATCTGAGCTGAGATTCCTAACCCTACAATAGAAATTAAAACATTCTTCCGTTTCTCAGGTCCTGAATCCCAAATTTGACATCCCTGATGGCCCTTCATGAGAGAATCAGAGTGGTGTTGCTGGCATGTGGCTCCTTCAACCCCATCACCAACATGCACCTGCGCATGTTTGAGCTGGCCAGAGATCACCTGGAAGACACCGGTATACCACTGTTACACCAGCAACTCAGTGATGATCCTCTGTGTTCATGCTCATAGCTCATTTTTGGCTCTAGGACTTGTTTTTATGTTTTATTTCATTTATCTATGCTTGTTTTTTTTTTTCAGGAAAGTACAGAGTAGTAAAGGGAATCATCTCTCCTGTTGGTGATGCCTATAAGAAGCAGGGTCTGATTGAAGCGCGTCATCGGATTGAGATGGCCAGATTGGCGACCGAGAGCTCCAGCTGGATTAGTGTGGATGACTGGGAGAGCCAGCAGGCTGAGTGGGTGGAAACAGCTAAAGTTATCAGGTGCCAATGCCTTTATTCATTAGACTTTATGCAGAATTATATATATATATATATGACACACACACACACACACCTTTTGGAATTGTACTCCTTTATACAAGTGAGCATTTGTGGGTTAAGGGCTTTGCTCAGCATTGACAACTTAGTGGTGCTGGGACTCGAACCCTGATCAACCAATTAGCAGTCAAACACTTGAATTCCCCCTAACGACATCAGTTGGCGGTTTGATAATAATGATGATGATGATAATAGTAACGAGTGTTATATAACACATTGCTAAAACATCTCCTATAGGTGACTCTTAAGGCGTGTTCACACTTTGTTTGGTTCGTTTAAAGTGCTTAAATCCAAACCCTGGTGCTCATTAAACAGGTGGACCGAAATTCCTAAAAAGATGGTTCTCTGGCTGCTTTCAAATGAACTCTGGTGTGGTTCGATGGATAAATGAACACGACACAGACCAAATATATCTAATCTGACACAAAACAGGATGTGATGTCACAAGGTGCGACCCAAATGCAATCCTGATTTTTTTATTTTAAAGAACAAAATGCTCAATCTTTACTCATTTAAGGACCTGTATTGCCTATTAGTTGAAAAAGGTGTCAGAAACGCCGTCTCTTTGCAGCAGATCTTCGTTTTTAAATACAACAGCGGAAATCCTGGTGCAGTTATAAACAGTTTAAGAGCCCTTCGTGAGTACTAAGCTGGTAAAAGTAAAACCATATAAAAGAAAATCCACCTTATTTCCCATAGAATAGAATTAAGGATGAAGATCAACTGCGTATTTATTTAAAGCGACTGGCCAGGCCCGTCATTTCAACCATAGAAAAGGCAGCAAATTAGGGCAGCATAACAATTTTCATAAAATTTGTCATTCATGTATAAATTTGTGTGGATGTTTATCTTCCAATCTGATCTAACAGTACTGATGTTTGGAATTTTGGCTTCACATGCATATATTTTGTGCGTTTAGTTTAAAACAGTATATTTAAAGTGTTGTGGGGTTTTTTTTTGTTTTTTTTTGGTCCTGATTTTTGAAAGACACCATCATGCTAAGTTGTCATCAGCGGAGGACGACAATAGCGAGGTGGACACGGTAAAGTTTACAAAAAGGAGACGAGTGGAGGAAAATGAGGAACGTTTATCGGCTCACAGCAGATCAGGTACTGTATACAAGCAACAATGCAACTATTTCACACACATTAAAAAAAACTACACAGTGCTTTAACATAGGATATGCACATTGTCTTCCATTTTAAGACATAATAAATGTCTGTTGGTACTGTTAAGAAAGGTTTAATGCTCTGAACGCTACCTTCCAATCCCGGACTTTTATTTTATCATCATCACCACCTGAGCAGTAAAGTGACCTTGTGTTTATCGCTGGGCAAAGGTGCTTGATTTCTTAGTATATAAATTAATGCTACGCTGGTGGGTCATACTCACTTTTTGAAAAAACAACACTTTTGAGGATGGGAAGTGGAAGCGGAGTGGTTAAGACAATTCCCAGCACCACCAAGTTGCCACTGTAGGTGTCTTTAACCCCAATTGCTCAGTTGTATCTTCTCCTCCTTTCAGCGGTTCCCTTTTAGGGGTCGCCACAGGGAATCATCTGTCTCCACCTAACCCTATTCTCTACATCCTCTTCACTCACACCCACTAACCTCATGTCCTTGTTCATCGCATCCATATACGTCCTCTTTGGTCCTCCTCTTTACCTTCTGCCTGGTAGCTTCATTTCTAACATCCTCTTATCAATATATTCACTATCCCTCCTCTGTACATGTCCAAACCACCTCAATCTGGCGTCCTTGATTTTTTCCCCAAAACATCTATCTTTGCCTATCCTGTCCAACCGTCACTCCCAAAAAAAACCTCAACATCTTTAGCTCTGCTACTTCCAGCTTTGTCATCTGTCTCTTCCTCAGCGTCGCTGTCTTCAAACAATTGCTCTCCCCAATTGCTTAGTTTTTAATGCACAATACAGCGCCAGTGAAGTCCATGATGATATTTTAGAGACTCGTTAGATTTTTCACAGTATCTATTAAAGCTGTTTTTCTGTCCTGTGGTGGCCCATCACTTATTTTATGCTGGTCAGACACTCTATATAATGTTTTTATCTTTAATTTAAATGACCAAATTTTGCTGGTTTAGGGCTAGTTTTAAAATCCAAAATCAAAACATTTTAGACTGGTTGGTGTTTTCTTTTCAAGACCATGAAGCTGTTTTTGTACCATGTGTAATAACCAAGCAAATAAACCTCTGTCATTATGTTCTGTTTCTGACCGTCTTTCTGCAGAAATTCCTCAGCTCAAGCTGTTGTGTGGGGCAGATGTGCTGCAATCCTTCAGCGTTCCCAATCTGTGGAAGAAGGAGGATATTGCTGAGATTGTCGGTCGCTTTGGGCTTGTGTGCATCACCAGAAGTGGTTGTGATGCAGAGAAGTGTGTCTATGAGTCAGACGTGCTGCATAAACACCGCAAGAACATCCACCTTGTAAAGGAATGGGTGACCAACGAGATCTCAGCCACGCATGTGAGACGAGCCGTGCGCAGGGGCCAGAGTGTGCGCTACCTTCTTCCTGAGCCGGTGGTCAGTTACCTACAGGACCAGCGTCTGTACACCACTGAGAGCGAGCAGAAAAATGCAGACGTCATCCTCGCTCCTCTTCAGAGATACGGTAGCATCTCTGTGTGAACAGTATGTGTGCATGAGCGCTGTCAAACGCTGATAAACCAGTACACCAGCGGGAATCTTTAATTAGATTCATGTTGGGTTAAAAAGAATATTATCTGAGTGATGATTTTTTCTCTCTCTCTTTCTCTCAGATAGATAGATAGATAGATAGATAGATAGATAGATAGATTCTTATCTAAATCTTAACTTAAATAAAATCTAATCTGAATTAAATAGACAGACAGACAGATAGATAGATAAACTGATGGATGGGTAAATGGATAGGCAAATGGGTGGATAGATAAATGGATGCATCGGTAAATGGATGGATGGATGGGTAGATGGATGGATGGATACATGGATAAATGGATGCATGGGTAAATAGATAAATGGATGGGTAGATGGATACATGACTGAATGGATACATGAATGGACGGATGAATGGGTAAATAGATGGATGCATGGGTGAATGGATAGTCGGATGGATAGATAGCGTGTGTATGTGAAATATATATTTTGTTATATAAACTGTTATATTTTAGTACAAATTGTTTATTTTTTTTAATAAAATGATTATGAATAAAGACAAGTTTTTGTTCTGCACCTTCTTCTTGTTGAAAAAAACATTTTGTTAAAAGCCCTGGCTGCTTCCCTCCTCAGGGTTTGGTCTTCTTATAGCACCTGATGGCAACAAATATTTTTAACATATTTTCACAGTATTGGTTTCCTATTGCAGATAACATGAATAGCTGACAGCGTTTGTAAGCGGATATTCTTTCAATTTATTTATAAACCCAGGCAATCATGAAGTGCTGGAACACTAACGCTGAACACAACTCATTAAAAAAGTGACATGTTTTTAAAATGACATTAGTTTTTTTAATAAATATAATATATAATATATATAATAAAATAAAAAAAAGTTTTACTTTGACTCAAGCTAATGTAATGTTAATAATTGCCATTCCGTATTTTATACAACTAAAGTATAAAATAAAATAAAACATTGTCCTTTAAAGTTTGTCACAATAAAGCAGCACAATACAGTATCTCATAAAAGCACAATAACAATGTCCATTAACCTGTTTCCCATTTGTACCTTGAAAAATGAGCTAACAAAAGTGTTACTATTTCAATTTTACTTCATTTCTTTCCTTTCTTCTTTTAACTTCGTCAAGAGCGTTTAAAAACTTACGTCCTAAAACCTCAACATGCACATTAAAGCCACAAAATAATGGAGTGTTTTTTCTCCTGACTGTGGTGACACAGATTATTTGTTGCGTAATCTTGCGTAAATTTCTCTGGTCCGTCTGGTTTAACTTTGTGTACTTGGTGTGGCTCTAAAATTAGAACTTTAAGTTCAACTGTAAATGCTGATTATGCTGTAATAAACTTTCATTTTCAAGTCTGTGAGAGACACATTAGTATGTACCGCTTGCTTAATTAAAGCAATTTATAACTGTAATACCGAATCCACCTTTTCATTGAAATACACTCCACACCCCATAATATTCCTGTCTTTTAATAGGGTCAAATTTTTTTTTATTTTCCAAAAAGGAACACCGGAGAATGAGGTTATAGGGTTGGTTGAGAATATTTTATTTCTATTCCCAGCAGAAGTGTGTCTTTATGATCTGCCCAGAACCTCAAAGCCCAACCTTTTCCTCTCCTTCATGCTTTCATTTTCAATTTCAATCACACTGATAGAAATGTTGGCTCTTTTTAGTAAAAATCTATCATTTGTTTTGGCTCTGATCAACAATAGAAGCCAAAAAAATGCTAAGATTATTTTGACCTCTGACCCTAAAGCTCAAATTAATCAAATTAGTTGGCTCCAAATTAGTTGGCTCCAAATTAGTTGGCTCCTGCATGTCCTTCCAGCTTTATTCCCACAGCCGATCGTCAAATGTCTTATCATGCTCATCAAACAGCTGATGAAAAGATGTTTCTATTGAGAAAGATTGTTCACAGAGTAAAATCACTGCTAATATTTACAACAATTGCTTATATTTACAACAAAATAAGTAAAAAGAATATCAGCTTATTTGTATCTACAAACAATTTAGATTGAACTGCTTTAGATCATTTGTGCGTTAATTATGTCTAATTGTATGTTTCATGGTTGACTTAACTACAAAATGTTAAAGACAAATAATTAACATAAGTGTGGTTAAATGTGGAAGATTTTATCACTCTGATATTACAGCAATCTTATACTGTATAATTGATTATTTATAATTACATCCAGGACCGTCCAGGAATTGGGCCAAGGCATGAAATTAACACTTCAAAAACACCAGACTGGTCAGTTTTACCTGATTAAAACATCGATAATAAAAAATAATTAAGCCATCACCCAAACACTAGGGTTACTGTCATTTTATTACACTCTTCCTTTGGGCTGCTGAGACGAGACTCATGCCATCTTTTTAGGAGAAATCCAAATGTGCAACACAAAGAGCATTCTGAGGTAAAAAAAAAAAACACAATAGAAAGTTTTTATAGATGTTCAATCGTTGAATAAACAGTTCAATAAGCAACTCTGATATAATTTAGGTCACTTTTATTTTATTAGCATAATATTAGAGTCTGCTTCTGTTCTGTTTCAGCTGTAAAATAGATAGATGTCCACATAACACACACACACACACACATAACAAATCCCAATTTAACACCTTCTTACATCTATTGTTACAAATGGTTCGATCAACATAATAATCCATGTTATTACTTACACTATAGTTATAAACAGTTAAATCTTTATAAGCTTTTGACTGAAAAGGGGACCAGGAAGGACATGAGCCGGAATCAAACCTGCGTTTGCCACACGCAACGGCGCCTGTGGGTGCCGCACAGCCCAGGCCATTTGGCAGACACTCTTATCCAGATTGACTTACATTCATCTCATTTATACAACTCGGCAATTGGGGAATAAGGGCCATGCTTACGGGCCCAGCAATGGTAACTAGGTGATACTGAAAATCAATCCCACAATTTTCCTGTTAGCAGGCCGACATCTTGACTACTAAACTACCACCTCTCCGTTAAAAATTCATAAAAAGTTCATAACAGATTATTATATTAACAAATAATGTGAGCAGTTATAAATAAACCTTCTGACTAATCAGATTTCAACTGCACTGTGATATAAATAAAACTCAAACAGCTAATTCTGTCACACACACACACACACACACACACAATGTAAAGTACAGCCCAAGCAATGTCATTCGGGTGGCAATAACGCTTTGTTAATGTATTTTTAGTCACATAAGTACCTTTCCTATACCTGACAGATATATTTTGTATTTAAAAAAAGAACATATCTTTGCATGCAGGTGTCAGCACATCATTCTGTATGTCAGCTTCAGACAATGTTAAAGAATTTGCTCTAAGGCTAAAAATAATGTCTACGCAAATAGAAGTGAGGTAAAGCATGTGTCAGTCAATCAGGGTCTCTGATCTGACACACCTTTTAATCATTAACAGACCAGAATCAAGGCCTTATTTGATGTTATCTTGCCGGATGATTAATATACCACCAAAAGATAGACCTGTGATTGGGATTAATCATCTTCCCAGGTGTTAACAATGATTTAACCGGAACAATGAAATGTTTTTTCTTTCATGCCTTTTCTTTTTTTTTATATTCATTTCCTGATTCTGAATTTCTTGTAATAGAATCATGTGATTTCCTTAAGCACAGACAGAGGAGTTTATGAATCATTAAAGAATGATGTTTTTAAGTCAGTGACGCACTGTGTGGGAAAAAATACACACCGAAGGTCTGTTTACAACTGCAGAGAAAATTACTTACATTTAGTTACATGATCCGAGTGACATTTGGCAATACTTTGTGAGCGGAGGCCCTGACTTTACCAGATACAGTTCATTTATCGGTATTATTGTATATTAAATTATAATATATTTTCTATCTGTCTGTCTGTCTTCCTGTTGGTCTGTCTGTCTGCCTGTCTGTCTGTCTATCTATCTGTCTGTCTATCTATCTATCTATCTATCTATCTATCTATCTATCTATCCTATCTATCTATCTATCTATCTGTCTGTCTGTCCAGACAACCCACATCCATCCATCCATCCATCCATCCACCAATCTATCTATCTATCTATCTATCTATCTATCTATCTATCTGTCTGTCTCTTTGTCTGTCTGTCTGTCTGTCTATCTATCTATTTAAATGACCCACATCCACCCATCCACCCATCTATCTATCTATCTATCTATCTATCTAGACAGACAGGCAGACAGACAGACAGACAGACAGACAGACAGACAGAATTTAGATTAGATTTTATTTAAGTTAAGATTTAGATAATTTTATAAAGCTCCACATTTACACTCCATTGTCTGTTAATCAACCTTTCCAAAAGTTTAAATGGTTCTTAAAAATTTAAGTTGAAACTAAATCTGAAATAGGATGTTAAAAAAAAAACAAGGATGTAATGGTCAGGTGTCCCCAACACTTATCTGATTAGTGAATAATTGTTTCTTCTGGAAACGTCATTATATCAATGATGAATCAGTGATTCAAATATTATATCATAATGACAGTCATGCTTCCTCATTTTTTTTTCCGTGCTTGACCCAGAAACACTATGACATCCTTCTGGGACCCAAGAAAGGAAGAAAAGTGTGATCATATTTTTTGTTTTGTTTTGTGTAATTTCCTACCTCTCTTGGGATAAAAACTTTATTGTTATTTAGAGTAATCACAGTTTCATTATAGTTTGAAAAGACGGTCCTTTCTATGAAATATGCTTTTGGTTATGAAAAACATTTCAAATGCAGTGTTAGAACCAGTACAGCAGAAATTAACTAGCTCAACAAATTCCAAAAATATTTAAGAGAACAAAACCTCCACTACTGAGGACACAAGTCAATAGGTGGGCGGGGTCTCCGGAGGATATACAGCACTGTGATAGCTTTGACTGTAAAGCTAAAGGTTGAATTAGCCTGTAATTTTATGGGGTTTTTTGTATTATTATTTCAATAGGAAACACATCTCACATAGAGCTAATATACTTTAAGTTTTATATTATTAGTTTAACAAAATTAGGAATATATCTAATTATTATTTTATGATATGTATATTATTTTATGATATGTATAATATTTTCCTGTTTTCAAGTGTTAGGGGGTGACTTTCAAAGCATATATCCTTTGTGTATAAATGTGTTGGTTCGGGTTGGGTTAGAAGGAGTGTGTGTAAATGAGGTATGAGCACCTGTTTTTAGCAGAAGTCCCACCCCCTCACACCTTTCACAATGTGACTGTCTTAAGTCTCTGTATAAAGCCTGGGCTTTCACTCTCTGTCTCTAAACTTATTCATGTTACTTATTCTGACATTCTTCTTCTAAATAATCGAGGAGGAAAAATGCCTGCCAGCCTTTGTGGAACATGGGAACTACTGAATAGCATCAATTTGGAGGGCTACATGATTGCTTTGGGTAGGGCTTCAGTTTAGGTTTTTGAGAATGCACCATAAGTCTTCATTGACCATGTTTTCTGTTGTTTGTATTTATATCTGAACTTGCTTCATCTTTCATTTTCTCTTGCAGGAATCGGCTTGTACACTCGTAAGATAGCTCTAAAGCTCAGACAGCATAAGGTGATTGAGCAGATTAACGACAAGTATGTAATCAAAACCCTCAGTGCCTTCAGGAACTATGTGTTTTCCTTCCGAGTGGATGAGGAGTTTGATGAACACACCAAAGGCTTGGATGAGAGACACTGCAAGGTGATATATTTATATAAACCGCATGTGTTAATCTAATAATTAAAGTTTAAGGAAGTAATGACTCGGATTCAAAGATGGGTAGAGTAGCCAGGAATTAAATAAATTAAAATAATTACTCTTAACTAACAGTAAATATATTAATTGGGGAAGTGGTAGCGTAGTGTTTAAGGTGCTGGGCTGCTAATTGTAAGATCGGGGTTTAATTCCCAGCACCACCTAATTCACCTAATTGCCACTGTTGGGCCCCTGAGCAAGGCCCTTAACCCAGAAAGATAAATGTAAGTCGTCTGCTTAATGTTTTAAATGTAAATGTAATATTTAAAGTTACTTGAGTAAGACTAATTAAGTATTAAATGATGAGATTATTCAAGTAGTGAGTTACTAGTTACTTCGGATTTGATTAAATGAAGAAAAATCTTGAACCCCCCCCCCTTAAAATATGCATTAAAAAAAGACGAAACAAAAGTCAATGTGCGAGATTTTACAGTGACTTACGGTAAGTTAAAGCGCCTGTAGTTGCAGAATTACTTTCAAACAGCCATTATCACAGAACAGCGAACAATACCGTAAATTACTGTAAAATCTCGCACATTTACTGTTTTTTTTGTTTTGTTTTTTTAAAGATTTAAATTTACCTTTACTGACCCTACGTTTTACTCCGATTAAAGTTCATTTTTAATCGCGAGTTTCGTAAAGACTACAATCGTCTGAATTATGTACTTTTTCCTCCCTCTTCTGGTCTAATTTAGTGAATTTATTAAATATACATTCTTATCATTAACATTTAATAGTCACGAAGAAACATCATTAAATTTAGTGAAATAAAAGTAAAATTTTCGTGATAAAAAAAATGAATTTAAGTGAAAGTAAAAGTAAAGTTAGTTAAACCTACTTATAAAAGTAATTCTTAAATAATCTACTCAAGTTAATGTAACTAAATAACTATAACCCATCCGTGCTACGATTGTATTTTAATTACAAAGTTCACCTGCCAAGGATCCACTAAGAAACTTTTTAAGTAAGATTCCACCTGTTGGTGTATCATTAACATTAAAACCAAATGTGTCTGCAAATTATTTTTATATTTATAAATGAAACCACACTGATATTTTTAATGATGTGGCTTTATTTTTTGTCTAATTTGGAAAATTAACAAGTTACAATGAATAATATATTCACTGTTTTATGTACATTTTATTTGTCTTTTTTACTTTATATAGAATGTGAGTTTATGATAGACAATTTCAGTAGGTTATTTGTAATAGCTCACCAATAGTAATTCTGGTAAAATAAAAACAAATCTTTAAAATAAACGTTACAATTACTTCAGTATAAATGACGACTAATTGGTTTTGTAAGCTTAAACACACTGTAACACCCAGAACAGGTTCTGTAAGTAAATACCTCTGCTGTCTAAATGAAAAATGATCGAACATGGCAGCTTGAAGGTCTTTTCAATGAAAAGCATTTTCTTTACACTGTGCAAAATGACAATAGGGAAAGGTCCTGGGTTCGATTCCCAGGCAGGGGTTTTTTGCATGTTTTCCCCGGATTCTCCGGTGTCCTCCCACAGTCCAAAAACATAAATTACCTATAGGAGTGAGTGTGTGTGTGGCCCTGTGATAGACTGGTGACCTGTCCAGGGTGTACCCCTCCTGCCTTTTGCCCTTTTAGAGACGGCTGGGATAGACTCCAGCAGATCCCAGTGACCCTGATTTAGGAAATAAGCAAAGATGAATGAATGAAATGAGAAATAACTGACTACTTTGTTTATTTCCAGTCTTTGGTGACATGGAAGGGTAACCGGATGGTGTGCATTCAGAAGGGCGAGAAGAAAAACAGAGGATGGGCTCACTGGATCGAGGATGATAAACTGCACCTGGTAAGAATTTTACAGCATGTTGCTTGTTATTTTCTAATTTGTAATTATTTTTTTTAAAAACTAATCATGCATCATCATATTTTTTTCCTTTTGTATTACAGGAGCTTTATTGTGAGGATCAAATCTGCAAGCAAATTTTTAAAAGACTGGCCTAATGAGGAAGAATCTTAGAGACTAGATAGACCAGAAGCTCCGTCCTCTCTGACATCAGGAGAGTTTGGAACTTGGCAGATCTGCAAGCCGTGGTGTTGTTAAGGGGCAAGAAAATGTTCAGTCTTGGGGAATCACAGTGTTAGATATTCTTTACTACACCAGATAGTTATTCACTTATTCAAGCTGTAAACAGTAAAGTCGGAGTGCAGCAGGTAAAGTGTTGGACTGTGGATTGGAAGATTGTGGGTTAAATTCCCAGAATAACCAACATGACACCGATGGGCTCCTGAGCAAGGCCCCTGTTGGAGAAAAAGCTTATATAAGACGCTTTGAATACCAGTGTCTACTGAATGTCCTAAATGTAGTTACTGCAGATTTACTGTTTAATATTTTTTATATCTGTTCCATTAATTTACCACTAGGAGGCAGTATAACACTTAAAAGTGAGTTCCTATTAATTCTCCATAAAATTCCTATTATCGATGATATTCATCAATATGTATCGGGGTTTTTTCTCCTTTCCTTTCTTTTTATGTTAAAAACATGCATATGTAATGTATTATTTACCGTGCACATTTTGAAGGCAATAAATGGTCGTAAATGTTTAAAATCTGCTATTACATTTAGTGAATTTGACAAGACTTTATAATAAGAGGTTTACATTCAGACCAAGTGTAATTACTGCTAAGGCCAATAACACAATAGTATTTACAATACTACTTCTACTACTAACCACAGTAATAATAGTAATAATCATAATATCAATAATAATAATAAACTACTAATTATAATAATACTTATTATACTTTATACTTTTTTTACTTGATTAATGTGTTGTCATTGCAAAACTTTTTTTTTTTACATCTTTTTTATTTAAAGAAAAAAAAAACATAACGAAAAAACAGATGAAGTGTACGTTTGGCAAATCCCCTGTTTATTAAAATCAGGGTGGTGGCCCGTTCGAAAAATCATACAATACATCGTAAAAACATATTCCTAACAAATATTCTAGTTAAAAATCTATATCTGATATTTTGTTTTAGTTTAACACACACACGTAGAAAGTATGTGTCAATAACAATACAATTTTTAATATTCGTATGCGTTGGAATCCCCTGTACAGGAAAATCACCTTCTGGGGTTGCCGCAGGCGTTTTATTAAAACCACCTTTATTCCTTATAATTCTGAATCCTTGAGCTGTTATTGGCTGATACCTGATGGACCGTTCGTGAGTGCGAATTATCGACCAATCCTGATGGAGAATGCCAGGGAATCGTATCAGTTCTGGATTAGGAGGCGGGGTTTGTGGAATACGGGTCGGAAAGAAATAAAAAAAAACACTGCCGCAGATCGCAATGTGTCGGTAGCCTGTCACGTGACCCGAGATCCAAAATGGCCGCCTTGGTGTTTTGACGAATAATACTTTTGTGTTTGTTTCAATTTTTAAAAAAATAAATTAAATGCGATATAAATTCTTAACAATTACGGGAGAAGAATATAAACGTGTAGGATTGATGTTTTAATTTAAAAAGCACCCAACGGACAATCACGCTGTATTGTTATTTGTTGTATTGTTTTATACTATGCACTTTTGGGGTTTGTGAGGCAGCTAGCTTGTTAGCTAGCCAAATTTTCTGAGGTAAAAATTAAAAGAAAAGCGATGGAAGAGCTCAGTGCCGACGAGGTAAGACTTTCGAGCGGGTTGGTTATTTATTTCTGTACACTTTTACTATTTAGATATGGTGAAATGCCAGTAATGTGTAATAGTTTTGGATAATATAGTGTAAATGTCATTGTCACCCTTTGAGTCGGAGCAGTGACTTGCTTTGCTCGAGCTGTTAGCTGATTGAAGCTTCACCTCAGCGTTGTCACCTCAGCAATATTCTCACAACACTCGCAGCCTCCAATACTATCAGTTACTCGCTTTAGAATATCATTTAAACTAATTCGGGTGAAAGAAAATTGTTCCTTATTGTGATAGACTTGCTTTTGGTACCGGTTAGTTAGCTGCTTTGTGAGTAATTATTGATTCGCTAAAGCTGCTGGCTATCGGCTGTTTTGTTTAGCTTGCTAACGGTAGATTAGTCTGATACAGTAGGACCCGTTATCATTGTTAGACAATTTTCGAAAAAAAGATAAATCAATTGGCTGTTTCTAAATTTGCTTATAAATGAAGACATTTTCCTTGTCGTCTTGGCTTATTTGCTCATTTCCGTGAGCAGAAAAGCATCTCGATGTTTAATGTTTAGTTGTTGTCATGACTCTGGTTTAAGAATCAGTCGTTCTTTATTATTTTGCACTTTAACTATATATTCACTGACCTTTGTCAGATAAAATATGAAATCCATCAAGTATTGAAATATTATTTGAGGTTTTTTTCTTACCCAATTTAATAATGCAGAAAGGATTGATTGATCTTCAATAAAAAAAACTAAAATCTGGGCTCAGATATCAAAAATCTGATATCTTTTCACTTTACTTTTCTTTACAGTTCCTTTCAACGAGGCAGCACAGAATTTGGCAGACACCCTTACATTCATTTTTATTATATAACTAAGCAATTAAGGGTTAAGGGCCTTGTTCAGGGGGCCCAGCAGTGGTAACTTGGTGGTAATGGGAATCAAACCTACAATCTTCTGGGTAGCAGGTCCAACACCTTAACCACTAAGCTACCACTCCCGATTTATCTTATTTATACCAAACAGTTTTGCTTTTGTGCCCATCAGTGATGGGATTTGAACTCATGACCTCTCATAACAGCTTGTACATGGTTTAAGGTTATTTGATTTTTGTACTTATTATTTTGTCTGATTAGAATTTATACCACCGTGCTTTAAAGAGCGGTAAATATTAATCTTAATGACCACATTTCGTGTACGTCATTGATCGTAATTGTGCACCGAATGCGCTCATATAAAGAGACATTCTTTTAAATGTAGCTAAGATTAGGAAATGTTTTCTGTCCATGAGCACGTTCTGATTATATTTTCCTGCAACTATTAACGAATTGCCAGCTGTTCCAAAAGGTTATCATAATCCATTGAGTTTTATTGTTTAATTATGTCAGTGCCAAAACTTTGTCATTGGCTAATCTAATATCTTAAAAAGCAAATATAATCATGAAGCCATTTTTTACTTTGCTTTTCAGTAGCTAAAAGCCAAATTTGTAGAACTATCCAAAATTAAGGATGCAACAATACAATAGTTGCATCATTAGGCAGATGCACTTATCCAGGACATTGTATAAAAAGTGCAATGAACACATCAAACTGCTTCTCTAGATCACAAAGAAAGTGTAACATGAACTCAAAACCTTTGGGAGGGAAAAAAACTCACTTCCCTAAATTTTAGTATCAAGTGCTAAGGATTGAAGAAAGCGGTAGGTCTTCAATCGTCTCTTGAAGACAGCCTCAGTGCCAGAACAGAGAAAAGTCTTAAATCAGACCTACCTTGGGTCTTAAGAATTGGTGGGACCAGTCAAGCTGTGCTTGTGGAATATTTTATCAAAGAGTGATATCCGAGCCCTGTGTATTGACTGATGACCAATAACTTGTTGAAATTCTTGCATGAAAATCCACAGCGTGCTGGTGCTTTGCTTTGAGACAAGCGTTTTGTGTTGTTAAGTCTTCTCAGTTTAGTCAACACACATTTATATCCTATAAATACATCAAGGAGTTTGATCAGAGGAAAAATGTTTTATTCAATTTAACGCTAATCCAGCATGGCAAGAAAGCTGTTTCCTGTTAGGCATTTGCACTGTGGTTAATATATAAATTGAAACCGTTCTAATGCTAGGAAATAAGGCGCATTATTTTATATTTCCGTGTCGCCGTGCCTCCTGAACCCATAAGGTTGTAATTGCCAGCTCCGTTTTTGGCCACATTGGAGTGTAAATTCGAACAGGGCTGAATTATCCTGCCATGCTTTCGTCTTTATCAGGGAGGCTTGTGGGCCTTTTTTTTTTTTTTTTTTTTTTTTTTTTTTTTTTTTACTGTCCCCAGATGTTCTGAGTCACAAGTGTGTGTGGTGATTCTCCTACAGCGCCTTACTGCGGAACCGCTGCAATATTTTATATTATTCATCCTAATAACACATTAGGATGCACTTTAAAAAAAAAAAAAATGGAGGAATTAATTGTTTCGTTGCTCTCCATTTTGCCTGGGGGTCTAAGCTTATTGATTTATTTGTAGCTTTTTTTCTTGCTGTAATGTAATCTATGGGTATATTTAATTTTAAAGTGGCTGAGAATTTTACTATATTTGTTATGTCTCTGTGTTTTTTTTCCTGCCTTAAAATGCCTAGGTGAATTGGCTTCTCTAACTTGCCCCTGTGTACACCCAGTGCCCCCAACGAAGATGAAGCGGTAACTGACTAAAGGGGAATGAATGAATAAATAATTTTTGTCTTTTACAGATTCGAAGAAGGCGGCTGGCCCGGTTAGCTGGAGGACAAACGTCTCAGCCAACCACCCCATTGAGCACACCTCTGACTTCACCACAGAGAGAGACCCCTCCCGGTCCACTGCCTGGGCCCTCTGGGGCCTTACCACAGTCTCTGCCATCAGCACCATCTCATTCTCTTGGCCTCGGTGCTCAAAATGTTACTCCTGCAACTTCCCCAATGGGGGCTTCGGGTAAGAGCGCTGTTTTATTTCTAATATTTCTTTTGGTATTCTAAATATTTTATTTGAAATCTGCAGGATGAAATCCTTTTTCCTGTCTGTACTTGTGGATGCACTGCTTTTAGGCACACATCCATCAGGAACGTCTGGCTCAAATTACGTTATATTGCACTGTCACACAGCTTAGCTTTAAACCTGCTTACAAAGCCGTGATTAAATCGAACCTAATGTGTAAGGTAATAACCAGCCAGTTGTAAACTAAAACTTTTTTCCCCCCAGCATTCTAGAACGACACACTTTTTTTAAGCATTTGGATTTAACAATGTCCCCCCAGACCCGGGAGAGCATTTCTAGAATCTATTCAAGGACGGTCTGCAAATCAGGCGTTTAGGAACGATTGTAACTAGGAACCCGAGGAAAAGTGCCTCGTCATACTGTCAGCCTCCGACTACAGCCTTGGCTTGAGTTCAACCCGAGCCCTTTATAGATGGTATAGACTAATAATTCGCTCTTGTCCTGGGATTTGCTTATCGTCTAGAGTGAATGCCGGACGTTGTCTGATGACACCATCCACTGACCCAGATCTGAGGTTCTTAACCTATTACAACCCATCTGGTAATAAAAAAAACAACAACATTGTTTATGTAATTAAATAGTTTGTATTGTCCTGTCTGATTACAGTGGAGACAAAAATAGAAATTTTACCAATTTCATTCAATTCAGGTTTATTTATATAGTTTTTTTTAACAATAAATATTGTCTCAAAGCAGCTTTACAGAACATAAGTAACAATACAAAAGAGTAATGTTACCAAAAAAAGCTCCAAAAAGTTATCAAAAACATCTCTAGTGAGCAAGCCTGGGGCGACTGTGGCAAGGAAAAACCCCCTTAGATGGTACGAGGAAGAAATCTTGAAAAGAACCAGACTTAAAAGGAAACCCATCCTCATTTGGGTGACCCTTTACAGAAAAGAGTGTTTTTCAATAAATTTAAAAATGCCTGGGTGGTGTGATTATGAGAGCAGTGTCCTTTCTATAATCATATATAGTCAGAAATCTTTGAAAGACATAATCCAACTATAGCCATCAATATCTGGAAGCCTCTGGAATGGCACAATAAAATAAGTATAGTATTTCATCAGTTTAATTCCAGCAAAACTGCTTCTTTTCTGGGTTTAAAAAAACCTTCTGTTTGTAACAGAAGGGAATGTATTTTATTATTTCTTTTAAGATTAAGCATCAAATGACTTTTTTTGTTGTTCAAATGAGCAGTATTGTGTTGCCAGTATGAGGATTTGTCATGCTATCATTCAGCACACTCGCTTTAGAGCATCACATAAACTTGCAAATTTCAAGAAAAGCACTGTGCTAGACGCTAAAAGTAGAACAGCTTTCCTCGTAAGCCTACAGTAATCGGCTGCGTTTCCGTACCACTGCGTTTTGTGCTTCAAGGTGTAGTGCAGGACTGTTTGAACCTGTGCTACGAACTGTGCTTGTACAATTGTTAAAGGTTAAGTGTCTTAAAAGTGAAGTCAAGAAAACTGGGTTTTAATGTAATAGCAACTAAAATAGTATTGTGTTTAAAAAAGGCAGCCATTACCCACATTAGGGAAACAAATACATCAAAACACAGGCACAGAGTCAGTTGTATGAAGGGATGTATACAGTAGATGCTTATTATTTTGTCATTTTGTGGGTGTGTGGTATCTTGTTTGTTGCTACTATTTAAGATTTGGTTGAGTTGTCGAAACAACAAACTATACCAGTGTTATACAGGGTGTCCTATAAATTCCAATACATAGGATAAATAAATTTTTTTTATAAAGCCATTTTCCCCAGATCCCCACTTTATTTTATGTTTTGGAGCGCTTGAAGGCCATTGTGTTTCAGGAAAAAAATACATAACATAAATTATCTCAAGGAACACATCGCCACCACAAGCATAACTCCAGCTGTGCTTGTATGTGCTTTTCAGCAGTGGAGGACATGCATCGAAATGTAAAGCATGTTATATGAATAAAAATGGTTTTCATAAAAATGTTTGGTTTTTTTTTTTTTCAATTTTTCTATGTATGGAAACTAATGGGACATCCTGTAGAACTAATCAGCAATATTGTTTATATGTGGCTCAATCTTGTCTGTGTCTTATATGATTTATTTTAACCATGTTAACACTGGTATACACACAGCATGTCCTGTGTTGTAAAATGAGCCATAAAATAAACAAATCTGCTGATTTAAATCTCTCTATTGTCAGAGAATGATTACATAATGAATAAAACACATCAGGGTGTGCTTATATAGGAAAATAATCCAAGGAGTGCTGTGATGTTGCCTGATGTATAGGGACACGCCTGTGTTTCATTTTGTGTTCCAAAATGTTATATGCCGTATTGCTGGTAATTACATGTGTTTTTTAAATTAGTATTTTCTTTTTGTTATTTTATTATTTTCTTTTTATATCTTTATCAGATTATAGTTGCATGTAGTTTTGTTGAACCTTTGCTAAATATTAGTTCCTTTAATCTTTTTTTTATTGCAGCTTTAAACATTAACTTTCGTGCTTTTACTTTCACTTGGTTGTTAAAAAAAAAAAAAAAAAGCCGCTTGAAACCACAAAGCGCAATGCTCTTAAGCCTTATTTTTTTTGGCTAACTTATGGTTGACTTCTGAACGCTACAAAGCCCTGAAAGCGGAGACGCTTTCCCAAAATAATAATTAAAGCTCATCGATGATTTGAGAGATATTTATTAGTCAAACAGCATGTTTTAAAACGTGTTTATTATAAGGATTAGGCTATGTGATGTGGCTGCCATGTAATTCCCTGTGATTTGCTTCTAAGGAAAAAATAATGTTTTAGAGCTCATTGTAACCATGTTACAGTTTATAGAAGTTATTACTATTATTAAGTTAGAACTTTCTGAACAATCTAACACAAGTTTTAATGTTTATATGTAAGGGAAGTTGTAGTCCAGTGCTTGAGGTGTTGGACTGCTAATTGAAAGATTAGGGTTCGATTTCCAGCACCACTAAGTTATTACTGTTGGGCCCCTAAGCAAGGCCCTTATCCCCAGTTGCTCATTTGTATAAATGAAACAAATGTAAGTCGCTCTGCCAAATTCCCAAATGTGTATGTATATGTTCAGTACACAGACGCACATTATTGGAGCAGTGCTGATGATGAACTTTCTTTTTATAACCATTTAAAAAAAAAAAAAGATGATGCGCTTTTCTTTGCATAGAAGCTGGGGTCGGAGCGCAGCGTGGCAGTGGTGGGGTTTAAACCTCGATAAACAACTTGGAGCCTTAACCATCTGAGCGTCAACTACACACCGTAGGTATTGGCATCTCACTTGATATCTGTTCTTTCATTTAGGGGTGGCTTATCGCAGCCAGAGCAGTGAGGGTGTCAGCTCTCTCTCCAGCTCCCCCTCCAACAGCCTTGAGACCCAGTCTCAGTCCATGTCCCGCTCCCAAAGCATGGACATTGACACAGCATCCTGCGAAAAAAGGTGAGGCGGTTTTATGTATTTGGCCGTTTGTTCTTTAATTTTTCACAAACATCACGTTGTTGTCACACTGTATGTCAGTCGCATGCCTTTAGCTGTGGAATTATATATTTCTTTATTTTGTATCTTAATATTGTTACTTACATATTGGCTTTATAAAGCAATATCTAAATGTGTCTTTTTTTTGTCTGGCCCTGTCCATAGCATGTCCCAGGTGGATGTGGACTCAGGAATTGAGAACATGGAAGTAGAGGATAGTGACCGCAGGGAGAAACGCAACCTGTCTGAGAAGGTAAATACTGCACTTGTTACCAAAGGCGTTAAAATGATTTCTGCGGTTGTCCCTTCTTGGAGCTTTATAAACAGAAGATGAGTTGTGCATGTTGATATGCTACTTTATCATGCTGGAAGTAGCCATTAGCACCTAAATAAAGTGTGGCTATACAAATACAATGACCAGATAAGTTGACCTGTAAGTTGGTAAGAGGGTGTTTTACCCTGCCTAATTACCCCACCACCACTACATGTATTAATACTATTGGAGCCAAATGATGATCATACAATCTGCATATGGCAACAGAAACCTTTTTTAGACCAACTGATATTTTTCTAGTTTAAAAAAGTTCACTGTTGGCAAGCCCGTGTCTGCGGTAGCTCCCGATTAATGTTTATGGTTGACAGGCAGGAAGTCTGATGTAATTTTCTGCTAGTGTAACTTATTAGCCTCAGGCCTAGAAATGTTTTTCCGTTCACCATAAAAAGGATGTGGATACTGTAGTTGTCCTGTCAGTGTAAAATAGTCTGGACATTGTACTTTGACCTGTTTCATTAACAAGACTTGGGAACCAATGGACACTTTTAGGGGAATTTATTTGAAAAGTGTAATTTATTGATGTTAATTAACACACATTCAGTGTGTAACAACTTTCTGGGAAAAAAAAGGGAACAAGTCACTTTTAATGTAAAAGCATTAAAAGTAAAGCCTGCAGCTTTTTCAACAGTGCTATTGCAAACGGGAGCAAGTATTGTAGACATTTTCTGTTGCTGTGTTATTTGAGTGGACTTTGCTTTTCCGTTCAATGAGGGGTACCAGAGTAAAAGCGTTTGTATGTGCCATAAGTATCTCAACTGAACACATTGGTAGAGCAGAATATTTGGGGGAGCCCTATACCGTGCAGTGACAACAGCTCGAGGAAGAGCGAAACCTGCGCGCTGAACACTACAGGGTGATGCAGCACGACATGGCGTATGTTTTTCTCTCTTTATATTACCTTTTAAAAATCTGCTGACTTCACACTAGCCTTTCGGCATCCCCCCAAGAAAAAGCACTGAACAAGACATTTCTGTTGGCAGAACTACCACTTGTTAAATGTCTTTTCCACCCGGTTATGTAAACTTGAGCATTATTCAAACCAGCCTACCTGACACCAACAATCATGCCATGGTTATAATCGCGAAGGTCACATTTTCCCGTGTCTAATATTTGACTTTTTGGTCTGTATCTGTATGATTTGCATTGATGAAACAGTTCCATGAATTATCAGGTGGACAGCTGTTCCTGTTAGCGATTGGTGGTATAGTCTGTTTCAATCTGTATGCTAGATAGGGATTTAATATAAAGTGATGATTACCTTTACGTTAAGCAAATATTGTAAAGGAATGCGTTCTAAAAACTACTTTTGCCTGCTGCTTTGCAGGACTCATCATCTAACCCAGATGTGTCTGAGGAGCAGGCTCTGCAGCTCATCTGCAAAATCCTCCGTGTCTCCTGGAAGGAGCAGGACCGTGATGTCATCTTTCTACCCTCATTAGCTGCAGAGTTCCAGCAAAATCCAAAAGACGGTAAGAGAGACAGCACAGGCAAGGAAAGATGGCCGTAGATGGTATTTTTATCCCCATGTACCATGATTATCATGATTCTTTGCTTTTTCTGTTTCCTTTCCACTAGTCTATTCTGACTTCAAAGACCTGATTGGCCAGATTTTGATGGAAGTTCTTATGATGTCTACTCAATCACGTGACTGCAACCCCTTCGCCAGCCTGACCGCCACATCACAGCCAATCACTGCTGCCAAATCTCCAGACCGCCACCTGACTCTGGTTCCGCCCTACAGCCAGGGAAGCAGTCCCATGATGCCCAGTGGAGGCTCATTTGGTTCCAGCTCTCTGTCCAGGCAAGTGTGGAGAAACAATAGGGCCCGATTTGTCATTTATATCAACATGCAGATTTGGGCATTAAAATATGCACTGCAACAGATTTACATGCCCCCCCTTTCTGCTAAAAAAATGTTCTTATGTTGGTTTGTAAAAGGTTTTACTTCTATTTAAATTTATTCATTTATTTATTTTTTCATTAATTGAGTTTAGATTATGTTTTTGGTATATTTTTTTTTTGCTGTGTTTTTTTGTCACTTTTTATATTTTCTTTTTATGTTCTGTGAAATTTTCTGTTGCCTTCAGTCTGTATGGATGTAGTCCATACATTGGTCAAAATTCTGCCAGGATGAGAGCTCCACCTGTACCGACACCCTTAACTACGCCTTCACTACCACCTCCTTCTTCCATTTCACCCCCATCACCACCTCAACCCACACCCTTAACTATCCCTCAGCTTTCTCCCAATCCATCAGTGCCCCACCTAAGTTCTCCCTATTTAACCCCTTCTGCTCCCTTGCCCATCTCCCAGAGATACAGACCATACTCACTCAGCTCCCCTCAGGGCTCCCTGTTGCCTATGAGTGTAAGCCCCAGGTCTGGCTTGTCTACGCCTACCAATGCTCCGTCCACACCCCTGACCCCCCAGCCATCTCCCAGACTTCACACTCGTCAAACATCTGCCCCATTCCCCATCGTGCCTGGCTCTCCCGCTACTTCAGCCAGAAGAACTGCTCTAGCCTCCTGGATGCCCTCTAGGTATCTTCTTACTGTGTTAGACGTGAAGTTTTTCCTACTACACCAGTTAAAACTTAATGAAAACAGCTGCACCAACTGATTCTAACATGTTTGGTTATTGTATGAGGTTCTTTTATTAGGCTAGTATAAGGCACATTATATAACTATTAACCTCAGCAAGTAGAGGATAGGTTCCGGTCTTTTTTTGACCAAAACATATTATGCTTTCCTAGATGCTGCTGTATAGTTGTTTTTAGTTGCTTTGTAGCCCATATCATCTTTAGTTAGGTTTGTCTTATGTGTAATTTTTGCCAGTAGTGTCTTGCTTTCTTCTTGATGTATCTCACAAAATTCCCTGCTCCCTGTACTTCATTTTAAATCTCATCTCTTCCCAAATGGCACTCGCCTTGTGTGCTGTGGCCATGCCAGCCCCTTCCCGCTCCTTTTCTTTGCCATGTCTGACATGTCTCAAGACAGCAGTGATGAAGAGCTGGAGGAAGAGGAGGAGGAAGATTATTCTGGGGTTCAGTTCGGGTCAAGGTACCAGTGCCAGTGTGTGTTGCATACTTTAGAGTGCTGCCTGGCCACTAACATAAACACACTGTGCCCTGTGCTGGCACAAATAATGGAGCCTGCTATAAAACATAGCCCAGTGGTTTATAGTAGGTACTGTTTTCATCTCCTTGTTTTATGTTTCAGGAGGGCTTTTGATTTAGCCTACAACATTGTTGTTGTTTTTTTCCTTTTAACGTAACATCTACTCTGTCATACACATATCAGGCTAACTTACAGCATGAATATGGTCAAGTCCACCTTTTAACATACCCTCAGTCTATGTTTCTGTTGTTTGTTGTTTCTTTAGTCATTGAACCTTTTTTACAAGGCTAAATCCCTCAAGGGGGTTATTAATGTATTAAATTAGAATCACATTTCTGCTAGAAGAATAAATAACATGACTAATAAGAGAGGTGAAGGTGTGCTGTGGAGTGTTTCTTCTCACCCAGAAATCTTCACTAATGCCTGCTATATGAAAGTGTTGTGTTTTTATTGATCTGTATGTGTTTTGGTCATGTCCAGGTTTACAGAGAATCTGAAAAAAACCAATAGCAAACATTGAGTTACACGGAAGAGGAAAAAAAAGCATTTGTGGTCATGTTTTGTTTAAGCTGCATATATCTGCTTTTGAATGCTTTTTATTTAGTGTATCTAGTTTGTATTCCGTTCTCTTTTTAACACAAAGCCTGAAAAATGTCCTTACAGTAGAGGCTATAAGTTTCCTTGTATTTGCTGTTTGTAATAACCGGCTTCTTTCTACGTTTACCTCTGTCTTTTGTATAGCTTGGGTGTGTCCAGTGGTGGATTGTCTGGTGACTCAGGCAATGACCGCTTCACCATCGAGGCGTGTAAGGAGACAGAGATGCTGAACTACCTCATCGAGCGCTTTGACAGTGTGGGCATGGAGGAGAGAAAAGCTCCCAAGGTATTAGCTGTTTAGCTTGCTCTAATGAACCAAACAAAACGAAAGTTGACATCAGAGCTATCTTGTGCAACAGTAGCTAAAAATAGAAATCATGGAAAGTCATGTGCTTCTCGAAGTGCAGGTAAAACTCCTTTCTGTTGAGCAAGGGAAATTCTACCCCTGAGGCATATGTTGTAAAGAATTCTGCCAGCTGTACTTCCTTATTGTGAATGTCATGTTTTGTTGTAGATGTGCAGCCAGTTGGTGGTCAGTCAGCTGCTCAGCAACATACGCTCCCAGTGTATTTCCCATGCTGCTCTTGTGCTGCAGGGGGCCCTTACCTTGCCCAGGTCAGTGGTTTATAAACAGCAGTTTGTCTTTGGTGTGTCCTCTCTAATAATCAGTCTGTGTTGTACGACCTGATAAATAATATTGAAGATGTAACCTCCTACACAGGCCTAGCAATGCCATGCAGCCGCTATAGTCATATTTCTTGTTAGATTTATTTTCGTATAACATGAAGATGTTTTATAGATCCTTCAAGCCGTTTCCATGTAACAAATTAGTCCCAAAATGTCTTGCATCTAGCTTCAATAGTTCTTAAATATTTTTGCAGTACCATATTACTGTGAAAAAATAACCCAATGACTGCTTACTGTTATCATTGGACAGACCAAACATATTTTCTTGACGTAGTTTCGTCATCAGAGGGAATTTGAGGTAGCAGGTCGAACTAAAGGTAGCTACAGTGGGTTAATGCAAATTTAATGAGAAATGGCTAAAGAATGATGAATTCTTGTGGTGGTTGAAGCCAGTGGCTAAAAATGTATACGATGAAAAATGTAGCTGGTGCCTAAAAATGTATACGATGAAAAATGCAGGCGGTGCCTAAAAATGCCATGAGGTGTGTGTGTGTGTGTGTGTGTGTGTGTGTGTGTGTGTGTGTGTGTGTGTGTGTGTGTATTTACATTGCAGGTTTGGTGGTCATGAATTTAAGTTGCTATTAAAAAGGTCTTAAATTTTGTTTAAAAACTTGTTAAACTCTGTATACACCCTGGTTAAATGTCATTTACTTTCACAGTATTTGGCAGGCGTCCTTATCTCTTTGTCAATTAATAGATCAATACTGGTTCGCAAGATCACGAACCAAGTGTAACTGTTGGAAAAATAGCAACTGCTTTGGGGAAAATGACATTTAAATGCTTTAGTAATTTCTTTAACGTCTGTTACATTTATTACATTAAACCTTATTTAAGTCTAATTATAAACTTAAAATATCCTCTTGATTGACTGCTTTGTCCTTCTTAGGGTTATGAGTCATAAATGTACTTTTATTCATTTGCCAGTCAATCATAGACACTAAAGTACAAAACGCGTCTAAGGGATATCTTGACACCACGCTTTTATAGCTCATCTTGCAGAAAACCTTTGTTTATAAATATTAAGCCCAATTATTACTCTTTACAATTCTGCCCAGGGCCCCACTGCAGCCTTCCCTGTTGGTGCCCTACATGCTGTGCCGGAACCTTCCTTACGGCTTTATCCAGGAGCTGGTGCGCATGACTCACCAGGAGGAGGAAGTGTTTACAGGTGGGAGGTGCTGCACCCGCTGCATGCTGATTCACTTCACATTTTGAAGCTGAGGAGGTGGACTTGATTAATCTGTCAGGCTCAGTGGCTTTAAATCTTTTATCTGAAGTGCTTAGTGATTTTTGTAGGTAGTACGGTGCGCTGCGTGTAAAGCAGCAGGGTGCCCTCATAGATTAGAATGACTAATGCTGCGTTCACACTAAACGCAAAGTGAATATGCGCATCATGTCACTCGCTCTAGTTTACTTGCGGGTCGTTTTTCGCTTCACTCGCAAAATATTTTAATTTGTAAGACATAAATTTCCCATTTGCTTGCAGACGGCTACAATAATGCCGTCCTACGTTGTCTAATACTACGGCTGTGTCAATAAACTCTTTGCAGACTGGCTTCTGCGTCAACTTGTCATGCTTTTTTGATAGCTGGAGGTGAAATTTCTGAACTGAAGATTCAGTTTGAGGTTATTTGCATCTTTGCATTGGTTTTGAATGTGATTTTCTTGTGCAGAATTAAATTCCCGTATGGTGTAAACACTGCATCAGTTTTGGTGCACTTTTTTAAGCTGTACTAGACTCTAATCTCACCGTCTTCCCTTTTCACAGATTTTTGTCCCTATTCTCCAAGGGCTTGCATTAGCTGTGAAAGAATGTTCCTTCGACAGCGACAATTTTAAATACCCTCTAATGGTAAGAAAATGATGGGATAAAGAGTTTTCGCCTACGTTTACCTTTAGTGATCCTTGTTAACAACTAATCTGTGTGATTTAGATTAGTTGTTAATCTCTAAATGTCCTTGTATTTTCTTTGTTATATATAAGGGGGTTATTAAAAGGTTTTAAGACACTCCAAGAGATGGCAGCACAGAGATATTGATTGTGTTGTACAACCTGCAGCCTTGTGCAGCCATCTTTTGGCGTGTCTCAACTTTTTTGATACCCCCTAGTATTGCAATATTATAGCTCAAAACTGTTGCATTGGGGTAAATGTTAGTGAACAGTCAGTATAAAGTTTAAAAGCACCTGCATTTTCAAATAAATTTAAATATTAAAATGAATTAAAATAGATTAATATATATTTATATCTATATTATATCTATTTGCTTCACTTTTTACAGGCTTTATCTGAGCTTTGTGAAATTAAGTTTGGAAAGACACACCCTGTGTGCAGTTTGGTGAGTTTTTGAAAAATTTTATTTTGGTGACCATGTATCTGTTTTTGTAGGACATAATGTGACTAGTTGTACAAAATGTCTGTATTCTATACAGATCACCTCTCTTCCACTGTGGTGTCCTGATCCTTTGAGTCCCGGGGCAGGCAGAGAAATTCAGAGACTCTCTTTCCTCGGCACATTCTTCAGTCTTTCTGTTTTCGCAGAGGATGATGTGAGTCCGTTTAAGTAAAGCAGCAACATGAATACGACAAAATGCAAAATTAAGGTTGATATTATTTATACCATGTCATATTTCTCACATATATGCTGTTTTGTTTAAGACAAGAGTGGGAGACAAATACTTCTCAGGCCCTGCTATTACAATGGAGAACACGCGTGTGGTCAGTCAGTCCCTACAACATTACCTGGAGTCTGCCAGGGTAAGGGTGTTATTTAAAAAAAAAATTTGTTTATTAATAACACGCATTTAAACAATTAGCTGGAATATTTGCTTTGTAGAGTAGATATGCTTACATATGGAATAGGGTTCATTTATTAGCCACAAATTATGCCTTACTTAATTATGGTTACAATACAGTACATCTTGATTTATTGCAATACATTGTGTAAATTTGGAACACATTAACAAATACAAAGCCGGAGGCGGGCTTATTTTTTCCGCTATGTTTGCTTCTGAGACGATGGCTGTATGTGTCAGTGAGGAGGAAGTCATTTGACACGCACTGAGGGTTTTAAATCAATATTAACATAAACCGTAAATTAGTATAAAACATAATAGAATATCGATACATTATCGTAAAAAAAAAATCGCGATAGTTTGCTGTATCAATATATTTACACAGCCCCAATCAGTGCAGATTGAAATACATTTCTAAGCAGAATGATTTTTTTTTTCTTTTTCCCACAGCAGTTCCCCAGAGGAAGAGCCACTGATTCTATTAATTAAATTCTACTGTCACATTTTAGTGGGTTTTTAAACTGTGATTATGGTTTTGTGCTTCACAGGGTGATCTGTTTAAAATTCTCCACAACATCTTGCTAAACGGAGAAACGCGGGAGGCTGCTCTCAGCTACATGGCAGCTCTGGTAAATCGTAATGTGAAGAAGGCTCAGATGCAGGTGATGACACATTTTCGATTATACTGTAACCCAAATGCAGCTATATTAGTCTTGATTAGTCTATATTAGCCATGATTTATAAATGAACGAGTAATTATTATAATTGTGAATAATGGATTTTTCTGTAATCTGATTTTACTTCATTATGGTCTATTTTTTTTTTGTCATCCTGATGGAAGCACAGTTGAAAATCTCAGATTGCTTTACTATAAAATATTTATCAGGAGGCTACCAATTTCACAGAATGCTGTCCTTCATAGAGAACTTTCCATTTTAAGCCAATGTCATACCTTGTTTTTACATTTACTGATGCTACATAATTTTCTGATTAACCAATGACCAGTCGTTTTAATATGTGTGTTTATTTAAATTCTTTACATGACAAATAAATTGTGTACATTAAAGTGTGTATAGTGTATTGTACTGTTAGACAGACTGTTACAAAAACAGTGTTGTTTTTGTTTCCTCCCGGGCTCTGGGACTACAGACAGACGATAAACTGGTGTCCACAGATGGCTTTATGATGAACTTCTTGTGGGTGCTACAGCAGTTGAGTATGAAAATTAAGCTAGACACGGTGGATCCTTTCTACATCTTCCACCACAAGTGTCGGCTAAACGTGAGCCTCGAGGAGACCAGACTGAAATCCAGCTTGGAGGAGCTGAAGAGTTGGCTTGCAGAGCTGCGTAAGTGCTCCTGATATTTCAGTAACTGTATGTAATTAAAAAAAGGAATCAAATGAAATTATATACAATTTGGGCCATATTTGCTGTTGAGGCATATTTGTTTCTGTTCTTTTTTAGATGAAGACCCTTCCAAGTTCTCAGAGCCCAAATTTCCTACGGAATGTTTCTTTTTGACACTGCATGCACACCACCTGTCCATCTTGCCCGGATGTCGTCGCTATATTCGCAGACTTCGAGCCATCAGAGACCTGAACAGGTACATGCCTAGATATTCGTTCACGTAAATAATTTATTATTTTTTTTAATGTTTTTAGAATTTAAGACTGTAGTTTTAAAGCTGGTCTGACTAAAAAAGTCTGGTAGAAAAAACATGAAAGAATTGCCTTAATCTCTCATTTTAGCCTGTTCACAAATGCTTCTTGACCTAAGAGCCTAGATCAGGGGTGTCAAACTCTGCAGAATTTAGTTTCAACTTTATTCCAAACCACAAAACATGGCCTAAAAGACATGATTAGCTGGATCAGGTGCAATTAATTTGTGTTGAAACTAAACTCTGCCCTCGAGGAACTGCGTTTAACACCTATGGCGTGACCAGTTTACAGTCCCTTATCTTAACCCTTGAGGATCTGCCCTTGAGCAATTCCACCAGAGTATACTGTCTCTAGCACTGATGGGAATCAGAATCAGAAAGAGCTTTATTGCCATGTAGGTTTGCACTTACAAGGAATTTGTTTTGGTAACAGAGGCTTCCAGTTGTGCATTTTAAGTAAGATAGTAATTAAAAAGACAGAGCAAACAAAGAAAAAAAATATATACGGTTATTGCACATTTTATTTAAAAAATAGAGTATTATTGCAGAAAGAAAGTGACGGTGGTATTGCAGTGCATATATTCTTTCATTTTCATTGAACAATAGGGAGACCATTTAGGTGTTCATGAGGTAGATTTCCTGGGGAGACAATAACAACTAGAGCAGAATAGTGAACAGCGAAAGGAAACCAACTGACTGGCATGTGATGTCCCTCCATGACGACCAAAATTGAATTGAAGTTATAATGCGCAGAATGTAATTACGTCTGTGTGTCAAATGAAAAACTTAACTAGCGACCTCAAATCTACAGAGAATCTACATCTTTAAAGAACTTGCATGCAAAGTTGCACAATGTATTTTGAGGAAGTGGTATTTGTTGTAAACAGGTTTTCTGCAATCTGTGCAGACTCAGAGGCAGAAAATGATGCAACAATATTTCTTATTTTCAGTCTCTGTTAGTTTGTAAACAGAGTCAAGTTTCGGACTAAAAGCAGAACATGCTGCTCAAATGAGAGAGTATCTATTTCTAAGTTGAGAGTTCCCCCTACTGTTGGCATCGCATAGCGCTCAGCGGTGGCAGTCTGATGTTTTGTGGCTTAATGTTGTGTATTTGTGCACTGCAGAACTGTAGAGGAGCTGAAAAACAGTGAAAGCCAGTGGAAAGACTCCCCCTTGGCTACTCGTCACAGGGAAATGCTGAAAAGATGCAAAACCCAGCTGAAGGTTTGCTCCGATGAAAATTCTTTCAACTTTGCTGTACATATAAAAACCTAAAATAAAAACAAATCCAATCGTCTCGATAGTAACAAAAGTAATGATTTCTAGCTAATTGAGGACTTGACAGAAATACAGGTACCAAAGATACTGAAGTAATAATTATTTGCTAACTAAGTATAAGGAAATATGAGACAGATGCAGGAACAATCAACACCGGGGGGGGGGGGGGGCGTTTTATTCTTTTAGTTCATCACATATAAGGAAAACTACTAGATTAGAGATATAAGCACATCTACACAATCAGGGAAAAAATATGTTTTTCTAAATTCCATTTTAAAAGGTTTGTCTAGCTGTCATTTGTTCTGTGATTTTTGTTGATCTGGTAGAAATTGGTACGTTCCAAGGCTTGTGCTGATGCTGGCCTGCTAGATGAAAATCTTCTGCGCAGATGTCTCCAGTTCTACAGTACAGTCATTCAGCTCATCATGCGTATCGTAGACCCTGCCTACCCAAAGTCAGTCTCTTTTTCCATATTTACTGTTAAAACTTTACTGAGACACTTTTCTCTTCATCTAATTTTACCTGTCTAATCCTGTTACAGTGTCACCTTGCCCTTGAATCCTGAGATCCCTAAAAGCTTTGCTGCACTGCCTGAGTTTTACATTGAGGACGTTGCTGAGTTTATGCTTTTTATTGTGCAGTAAGTTCTTTGTGTGTGTTTCACTACCAAAACTCTTGTCTTTGTGTTCCTTTTTTTTTTGATGAGCATCTGGTTTCTTTTTCTTTTCATTGCAAGGTATTCTCCTCAGGTTCTGTATGAGCCATGCACTCAGGACATCGTGACCTTTCTGGTGGTGTTTATCTGCAGTCAAAACTACATCAGAAACCCTTATCTAATTGCCAAGCTGGTGGAGGTATTGTTTGTTACTAATCCAGCAGTTCAACCTCGCACCCAGCGCTTCTTCGAGATGATTGAGAACCACCCACTGTCCATCAATCAGCTCGTCCCTGCCCTCATGAAGTTTTACACAGGTTAGTTAGCTTAGATTGCTTAGTTCACACAGGAATTAAAAACTGCTATCTGCTATCTCACTAACCGATTGATTACATATTTTTGAGAGTTTTACCAAAAATCCTATGACTATATAAACAATTCATTTTCTATATAAGGATTTTACAGAAAATTATATTTTAGTCTAAGCCTCTTAGCATCCTTGTATATCAGAAAGTTTACACACAATGCACTCACTGTCCTACAGGAGACCTGGTGGGATGCTAAGAGTCTAAGGACGAGTATTTGGTTTGGATTGTTGTATGTTGCTTTAACAGTTCCTTTTTACCTGTTTCTTGCTACAGATGTTGAACATACAGGAGCCACAAGCGAGTTCTATGACAAATTCACTATCCGTTACCATATCAGTACCATTTTTAAGAGCCTCTGGCAAAACCTTGGACATCATGGCACATTTCTTGAGGAGTTTAAGTAAGTGTATGTTTTACTTTAGACGGAAAGGAAAATATAAATTGTTTTCAAAAACAGCACCTGCTTAAGGTTTTATTGGCACCATTTACATGCACACTTTTAACCATCAATCGGAATGACAAAAAAACCCAACAAAAAACGAGTGTTTAGACATGATCTATTCTGAACTGGTGTTTGTGTGTAGGGCTGGGCAGATAAACAATATTATATTGAATCGCGATAAACTTCATGTATATAATGATAAATAACATTTTTATTCGATATGGATTATAACCTCTTACACTTTCCTCTCAGTGAAATTTTTTTGTTATACTTGCAGAAAAAGGCTAAACGTGTTCTATATTTTTGAAAAGCTGAGATTCTTGTGATTGTTTGACCCAAACCATTTTGAGATACAATAAACACAGTGGGTACAATCAGTGTCTTTATCAGACTGCCAACAGCCAACCATACATTCACATAAAACCAGTAATCCATAACATAAAAAAATTTAAAAAGATTATGAAATTACTCGGTATATAGGATAAAAAAAATCTAATTCAATTAAATATAAAGTCCAAACTTATTTATATATATCGGTTAAAAATCCATAAATGTAGCAGAAGCTGAGCTCAGAATGCGAGTCTGAATCGAGATGTCTGTGCAAACGCTACACAACTGGCTGCTGAACTTGACTCGTGTGTCATGCCCTTTTAGATATTGCTTTTCAAATATAAGTACTGATTCATTACACCATAGAAACAACTTTTTAAAAATACACTATACTTTTAAAATGTAATTAATAAACCATCTAATTTTTGTGGCTTTATTCATTGTTGGAATTCTTCTTGGCAGCATTTACAATTTACCCCAACCCCCTCTACCAGATTGAAATTTTTACTAAGGTTGGGCATTTTTATTTTGTTTAAAGTGTTTGGATTGGACTCCCACGTACACAGGGCTATAGTTTATTGCCACAGCTCTTTAGTTTTATTTTACCAGTTATGGTATAACAGATAAAGGCCATTTTTCCAGAATGTTTTTTTTCTCTTTATTATAAATCAGTAAGACCAAAAGAAGCCATACCGTTTGTTCTAAAAGCGCTAAAGTTTTTGATAAAACAACTAATTATATAAAAAAAAGCTTAACCATATAAAAATTTCTGTTTTCCTTTGGTAAATAAGACGCTTTTATTTTACATGCAGCATCTGCTTATTGAATTAATAAAATATTTAAACTGCTGTCAAAGCTTATGGAAAATAATCAACACCTTCACCATAATGAACCCAAGAGTTTCTTAGTAGAATTAATCACCCCTGTGCTAATAGATCATGTGATGCTGATTTATTATTTATTATTTTTTTTTCCTCCTCACACATTAACACTAGCTCTGGGAAGCAGTTTGTGCGCTACATTAACATGTTGATCAATGACACAACATTCCTGCTGGATGAGAGCTTGGAGTCTCTGAAGCGCATCCACGAGATCCAAGAGGAGATGAAGAACAATGAGCATTGGGAGCAGTTACCCAGGGTCAGTGCATCAGTAGATCATGAGTTTTTGTTGAAATAAATGTTATGCTGATTTGTTAACGAAATTTTATATTGACTCACACCAATGTGTCTCGTTTGCCCCAGGAGCAGCAGCAGAGTCGCCAATCCCAGTTGACGCAGGATGAAAGAGTGTCTCGCTCTTACCTGGCTTTAGCCACAGAGACTGTAGACATGTTCCACATTCTGACCAAACAAGTCCAAAAACCTTTTCTCCGCCCTGTGAGTAATGCCTCTTTGTTTCTAATGCACCTTCAGAGCTAAACTATCCATTGTAGTCAATAGTCTGGGAGTTATTAGAATCTTCTTATAGGGCAATACAGAAAATAATTTTTTTTTTTTCTTAAAGATCAAGATAAAAACGTTTTGTGGGGGGTTTTTTTAATAGTTTTTAATAGAGGATAGAGCAAATGAGTGGTGCAAGTTCCTCTGAATAAGTAGCTTTGGTATACGGGTAAACAGTAAAGGATTAGTACACACCTGCTGCCCTGTAAATGAACCTCCTACACGCTGATCCTAGCAGGTATTTATAGTCTTGTGTGAAAGTTGAGCTGTTGGTAACCATTGGATAGAGAGCTTGTTTAGAGGCAGTAAGGAACTCTAGTAATTGAGTACTGTATAAGAAATCTAAAATCATCTATTGCAATATATTTAATATAAGAGATGTTCTGTTGAATTTCACAGGAACTCGGTCCACGACTGGCTGCCATGTTGAACTATAATCTCCAGCAGCTGTGTGGGCCAAAGTGTCGAGACCTGAAGGTAGAAAACCCAGAGAAATACGGTTTTGAGCCCAAGAAGCTGTTGGACCAGCTTACCGATATCTACCTGCAGCTGGACTGTGCTCGCTTCGCTAAAGCGATTGCTGATGACCAGGTGCAAAACACGCTGCTAATGTACACAGTACACAATTAAAAAAGTGCTGTATTATTTTTTATCTATAATTAAGATGACGCTTCACATCATATTTTTTTATTTTTCACTGCAATCAGAGATCCTATAGCCGGGAACTCTTTGAGGAAGTGATATCTAAAATGAGGAAGGCAGGCATCAAGTCCACCATTGCCATCGAGAAGTTTAAGCTGCTGTCTGAAAAAGTGGAGGAGATCGTAGCACGCAACTCTCAGTCTGAAATGGACTACAGTGATGCTCCGGATGAGTTTAAAGGTACAGTGGAAAATACACGGGCTTAGACAATATCTAAGATGGCAGAATGCGGGGTACACACTTGAATGCTTGCAGTGTTACATACACACTTAAAACAGTTGGGTTAAAAATGACTAAACAGATAATTAAATCTGGGTTAATATAGCACCTACCTGTTGTTAAGTTATTTTTAACCCATTTCTTTTGGTAGTAAGTTTTACCCAATAAAAAAGGGTATAAAATAACTAATATGATGCTATCATGCTACACTGATACAGTGTTTACCTTCACAACATTATAGTCACACATATAAAACGGACAAAAAGCAGTGGACAGTGTTAAAGTTGAAAAAGACATAATTGTAGAGAAATTGCAACGATCTCAATGTGTAAAAGCTTATAGTCTTTTTGTTCATCTTTTCATTAACTTACCTGTGTATCTTATGTGACAGTTACCAATACCATTAGAATTAAAATTTTAACCCAATTTTGTTATACAAACAACCCAATAAATATTTAAAAAACAACAACATAATAACCCTAATATTTTTACCCAGATATCGGGTACAGTGTAGTTTAATGCAGCCGTAGCAATCTGCTTTATGCCTAAACTTACTCCACATGCCCTGAAGCATATAATGCTCTCTAATATGTACTTATAAATTATTTCGTCATATTCATCTTTTTTTTTTTCGATGTGAAAGATTTTATATGAATTTATTTTGTTGTGCTGTAACTGCTGATAAACCTGCTCATTTTGGGGTTTTTTTTCCCCTCTCTTGGGTGTCAGATCCTCTGATGGACACCCTTATGACTGATCCTGTTCAACTACCCTCTGGGAACATAATGGACCGGTCTATCATCTTGCGCCACCTCCTCAACTCCCCAACTGACCCTTTCAACAGGCAGCCTCTCACTGAAAGCATGCTGGAGTCGGGTACAAAACACACACACTCATTTCAGTCAAATTTCTTTTATAGGTTTATACAGTAACTAAATTTTTTTTTTTTTTTGTTTACTCGTCTTCTGCAGTTCCAGAGCTGAAAGAACGTATTCATGCTTGGATGAGGGAAAAGCAAGGAGGACGATTTTATCAGTAAACGGAACTTACCCACGGTTGTTTTTGTTTTTGTTTTTGCTGCGCAAGAAATCATGTTTCAGCAGATCAAAGAGGAAAAAGACAGTTTTTTTTTTGTTATTCTTTTTCCCCCTTTTTCCATCGTAAAGGCTCTTGGTTCTAAAATTGAAGCAAAATAATAAAGCTTAGACTTTTAAACAAATTTGCTTATGACTTTGTATATATTATATTATATACCTATATTAATTAAGTGGATGAATAACAAATCGGAGAAACCAGTTTTTCTTTCTGTTTTTTAAGTGATGGTATTTTTGGTGTTAAACTTGAGTTCTTAGTGGTTTTCAGCATCAGAAAATGCAGGAAATATTTGTGCTGATTCATTCAATTACATTGCTATTTTTCTCTAACCGTACAATTCATCGAGCATGTACGGGTTGTAAACTAACATACTGAGCCCTGGTTATTAATCTATCCTGGTGGAAACACACTGCGTTGGTTTTGAAAAAAAATAAAAAGCTGGAGACAAACGCTGATGCATTCATAAAGATGATGGAGAAAAGATCAGTGTATTCCAAACATTTGATATGATTGATTATAGATCATGCACAAGCTGAGTGAGTGTTCAAGCGAAAACCTTAGATGACATCCAAGAATGTGAAACAGTTTACAGTCTAATTACAATGAAAACGATGCCAGGTCATACAGAGTCTGCATTATTTTTCCTTTAACTTGCAAAGTTTTTATACGATAAATAAATTTGGCGTTTCCTGCTCTTCATATTAACCCTGGATGTTGAGCTTCGTTGTGAATTAAGAGTCGAACTGCACAGGAAGCCGCTTTCTTTGGCTAGAAACTTTTTTTTGACCCAGGATTCAAACTGTAATAAATATTAATGCACTCATGCTGTTGTTATTGCTTGGTTTTGTATACATGTGGTGGTGGTGGTGGTGGTGGGGGGGGGGGGGTTTAGCAGGAACACCTTTACATTTACAGCATTTGGCAGACGCAATACCTTATCCAGCGCGACTTACATTTATCTCTTTAATTAAGGTGAAGGTGTTTATTTGCCACATATAGTTTTCAACAGTAAAATTTGTTTCTTTGCATACCCCATCTTAGAAAGTTGGAGTCAGCTATGATACAGCGCTCCTGGGGCAGGAAGGGTTAAGGGTCTTGCTCAAAGACAACAGTGGTTAACTGGCAGCAATGGGGCTTGAACCCATGTCTTCCAATTAACAACTCAGTGCCTTAACCATTTAAACCCCCACAGGCCTGTCAGTGCCCTAACCATTTAAACCACCGCCGCCCTGTCAGTGCCCTAACCATTTAAACCACCGCCGCCCTGTCAGTGCCTTAACCATTTAAACCACCG
>VCAZ01000093.1:1272881-1307881 GCA_005784505.1 Bagarius yarrelli
AGTGGAAAACCTTTCAAGTAGTGTGAAGTTTGAGTGTCGATGTTATCGTCAAGGAATCATCCCAATACTTTTGAACATATATTTAAAATTCAATATAGGCACACTAGATTTTTTTTTTTACTATAACCCAATATATCTAAATAAGCAATTGAGTGTTTTCAATTAGGTCAGTGCCATTAATTCAGCCTTTGCCTGAATGAGGGACTTTGACTTTAAGTTCTTAGCCAAGCAGTAATTCTTGGATAAGATAATAATAATAATAATAATAATAATTATAATAATACTGCTTATCCAATGTTCACCTTAATGTTACCCACAGTTAACTTACAAACGGAAACGTCGACCATCAAGCATGAGAAGAATATCTGAGCCGAAACCTTTTATGTATGTTAGGGTTGGTCAATCAAGGGGATAGCGAACCAGCGCATATCATATTTAACCAAATTATAGTAAAGGTGTAGATATTTTGAGAGTTTATATGTGTATTCATCTAAAAAAAACACCTACAGATGTTCCTCGTAGGCTTGGATGCCATTTCAAATCTAATATATAGTTGATTCCTAGTCTTCAGGTTCCCTACGAAAATCTCACTGACTGGTTAGACAAAAAAAACTGTCTCTGGATCATGTGAATCGCATGATCTCACAGGTGTGAATCACACAGACGGTGTGTAAATAGTGGGGATTTTCCCTGTAGCGAAGATCTGCAACATTCGTATACAAGGAACTTTTGAGCTAAAGGTATGCTAAGCATGTTCTGCTAACTTGAACATGACATGACAGAGAGCCGCTCACATGACCCAATGTTTACCCTCGGTTGTTTGCTAAGCTAATAACAGAGTCTGACTGTTTTGAACATGTTGTTTGTTCTGACTTCTTTAATTGTCTGTCTATCCTGGTGACAAAATGATGTGGGTTTAAATTTTGATGGATCGTGGAACAAAATTGGGTGACGATTAATTGTCGAAGAAATAATTGCGATGATGACGATTTATTGCCTGTTTGTTTGTTTTAAGGCTTTGACAAATGATTGTTTGTGGAAAAAGAATTAAGCATTTGAAAAGCATTTTATAAGCGTTCGTAAGAAAACATCCAAAGCGAACACACTTTTCTAACCTAATGTAATTCAGATCTAATAAAGCGATTGTGTCAAACGTAGGAGCGAAATTCCTAAAGGTAAAGGGATTCTGTCAAACGTCCATGAAGTAGCATACATTAGAAAATGTCTAGAAAATTAGCCAAAAATGAACTTTTAACCAAAAATTGTTTTTAGGGAAAACAATTCCAAAGGAGAAAAATTGATTGATTTATTGATTTATTTTCCATATAAAGACTGTCTTTTAATGATTTTTTTAACAGTCCATTTATCATAATCTACTTTTTTTTTGTAGAACAAAGGTAACATCTTTTGACTTATTGACTATGTTCCCGTCGTCTGATTTTACCTTCTAGTAAGGTAAATGTGAGGTAAATACAGAAAGGCTGAGTCAGTTGCTCTGGAAATATGAGAGCTTTTGTCTTATGGAAATGGCTGCTGCGCAATGTGAGAGACAGGCAGATAACTGAAAGGAGGTCATCTTAATAATAATAATAATAATAATAATAATAATAATTAAAGCTTGCTTCTGCAAGAGAAAGAGAACAGAAGCCGTATTGAAATGCAGGAGGGTGAGGAGTGCTGCGATTTGACATGTCCTCAGCACATAGTGATTATGAGTCTAATCCCTGTACTTGCCTGAGGTCATCACTGTCTCGTGACTGACCTTCTCTAGTGATGAATCCGTGTGTCACTCTGATCACTGCGCATGCTAATAAAGACAATACAAAAGATTGAAATAAAAATTTCTTTTAGATCGAATCTAAAATGTATATGTATATGGGACATATAACATAAATTTTAATCAAATTTTAGGTTCAAATTTAAAGAAATTTAATTTTTAATTACATTTTAATATAAAATGATAAAAATACAGATACAGCAAACTTTTTTCCATGGTAGGGTATCTATATTTTAATCTTTAGTATGTATGTGTGTATATATATATATATATATATATATATATATATATATATATATATATATATATATATATATATATATATATATATATATATATATATATATCTATAATAATATAAGAAATAAGCTGATTTAGTTTTGCATAAATATTCAATTCAGTACAAGTCAAACTACTAAACTCTTCCTCCTCCGCTCCTGTAGTTGGCGCTGACACATACGGCCAATGTCTGCTTTGTATTCTTTTTTTATTTTTAGTTATTTCTTTCTTTATTTCTTTATTTAATTTTTTAAAGGAAAAACTGATGTAGAGTATAATTATAAATAAGTAATAAATGTAAAACTGAAGTAATTAGTATGAAAATAACACAAGACGTTTATTAACTGAAATATTAAAAAATAACAAACATTTGTTGTATAAGGTTTTTATTTAATATTAGCAATTTCGCATACAATAGAATTCCTATATTATATGCAGTATTAGATAATAAGTTCATTTTATATAATCGCTTTATTAATCAATTAAATATTTATGAATTATTTTTAATAATATTTAATATTCTAATTATATGGCATTTTCAGTAGGACAGAAAAAAAAATCTTGCCTTTACAGTAAGTTATGCGAAGTAAAATTAATTTTTATTCTAAAGTTATTTATATACTGTATATATATATATATATTTTTATTTATTTAAAGTTATTTTCCTTTAAATTATTACGAATTGTTAGATATGGTTCCAAATGTAGCTGCCTAAAGCTGTAAATACTGAAACATTGCTGGAATTTGGCTAAATTCAGTGCGGTGCCTTTTTATTTCTTAGATAAGAATATTAGCCTTTATATTAAAAATGTTAAATAAGTATCACGCAAAAATTCTTTTCTAAATACAATGTGATTGAGCGTGCATGTTTACGCATTTGCATATTGTTGTAATTATAGAAAATTCATATATAAATTCATTATAATAAACCCTCCTAATTATTCACAGTCCCAAAGAGACAGATCTGTCAAGCTTCATGAAAATCGCTTCCAGTCACTGTTAATTATTTATGAACTCCAGTTTAAGAAAAAAATATTTCCACTATTTTCGTTTAGGATTAAATATATTAAGTTATAGCTCCGTTCCTTACCATCGGCTGGTATGATGGCGAGGCTTGATTGTGCCTTAACTCTTTAAAGAAATATTCCCATAGCATTCATCTTGCATCATTTTCTAAGACTCATCATGGTGTCCATGACGATCAATACTAATGGGTCTTTTAGAGGCTGCCGGAGGCCATTATATAGAGGTGTGTGTATCTCTGTAGTCTTCTAAACCACACAGCACACACATACACACATTTTTTTTTGTAACAAGGATTTAAAAATATATATTATAAGTTTGGCAGATCGTCATAAAGCATGTTGTCTTGTTTTGGTGGATTTTTCTCACTCATGTCATGATGCAATTGTAGTTGAAGGATTATTATTTAGAAGAGCAAAGCTCTGTTCAGGTTGCAAACTGTTATTGTGTTGTTGCTTATCATTGCACAATGCTGGACGCCTGGTTCCTCACCCGTTCCTGTCACACATACAGCAGCGTACAATTTACATACCTAGCATTCGGCAGACGTCATTTAAACATTTAACTTAATAGTGGCCCTCAGGATGTGGTAAGACTTTCAACCAGCAGAACAAAAAATGTTTCTGAGGACAATCTCACCTTTTGTACCTTCTAAGAGTTTTGCTTTGAGGCCCAGTAGTGGCAGCCTGGTGGTGATCGGGATCCTCAAATCAGCATGATCCTCAAATCAGCAGTCCGACACCTTAGTCTCAGCCTCGGATGTCACACCCATGGACCGCTGGCTGAAAGTCTGATTCATATGGCACACTTAGCTGTGAAACTTTAGGCGTTTCGAGGTTGTTCTCTGATTGTTTAAAGTGTACAAGATGATGTGTAAAAGATGTTTCGCTTGACATGACGCAGCACAAAACGAAACGTGATTGGTTGCTTTACCTGTCAGTCATACGTCCTCTTAGCCGAGCCTTAGTCAATTAAAGAGATCAACGATTCCAGACCTTCTGCTGTCAGTCGGAATGTCTGGCTCTGTGAGACTATTTAACACTTTAACCATTAAATATTTTCGGTAATTAGCACAATTTTCCAAATTTTCCGCTACAGAAGAAGTCAACAATTTGAGTTGTTTTATTTTAAGCTTTATTGCAGGATTTCTTGCAAATCTTCCAAATTCCATTGCGCTATATGTAAAGTATTCATTGTCTGTTGTTTTGCTGTTTTGTCCTTTACTAGCAGCGGTGACGTGATCCCAAGTCTCTGATCTCCATCATGCATTGTAATCATAGCGATTGGGTTGGGGGTGGATACGGCGAGAACAGAGGGGATTAGGAGTGAAGCACGTAAGCGTACAATCTGTGCTTACGTTCTGGAATTGTAGGATTTTTCCTCTTTTTGTGTAGACAAAAGTTTGGACAGAAATAAAGTAGGACGTGAATGCTGCAGTTTTCCAGCGGACTTGTGTCACAAATTAAACAAGTTAAAATAAATACATAAATCATATTTTCTTTATTGAATAAAGAAAAGAATAAAAGCTGGCATTTTTTAAGCTTAGCTTTAAAGGGACAGGGTTCATTTGCAAGTCTGTTTTTAGGACAGCCATTAAATCATTTTATTAATCAGTTTAATTTTTTTGTTGCTGGAAAAACAGGTAGGTTTATGCGTAAATCTTTGATTCAAACTTCTTTTACACCTATTAAAATGCCACACCTTAAAAAAATATATTTAATAGCATTAATGGCTATACAATTTGGCACCCTGTATTTCATGTTTGCGCTCGTCTGGCTTACATCCTATTCAGTTTATGCCCAAAACTGTTTTATTAAACACTCCTAGATTATCTGGTTTTTGGATTTAGAGCTCGGGAGTATGAAGAAGGCTGGTTACCTAAGATGTATGTCTCTCTCTCCCTCTCTAATTTGTGGTTTCTTCACTGGGAACTGAATAAGACAGTATCTGAAGTCCTCTGTAGTCCAGGCACGGTGACTTGTGGTCACTGCTTTTATTCAGACTCTATTACTCCTGGAAATGACCTGCAAACAAGCTAAACAAGAAAAAAAACCTGATCGTCCAATTCAAAGAGCTTTCAGAAAAAGTGTAGATGTGAACATACAAAGATCTTTCCATGCCATTGTTTCATCAGACTAAAAAAAGATTTTTGTCTGATGTACGAGAGGTTAGTCCATCATTTTTCAGATGCCTAATGATGAAGTCCTACTCTCTATTTGCCTCGATGAAATGTTTCTTAAGCCGGGTTTATACTGTGATATTAAAGTCTTTTGCGTTTTTTTCTTTTCAGACTATACGAACATGATCCCCCTTGTCACACTGTAGGATCTCAGTTGTACGACGGTACGACTGTCAAAACAGATAAAAAATGCACACAAAAAGACTCGAGTGGATTCTTGCGTCATCAATTCGTGACGCGGTTGGTAACCCACGTACTTTCGCTAAATGGTAGCAAGCAAAAACAACCTAGGGTTAGGGTTAGGGTTAGGGTTAGGGTTATGACATGCTGGTTTGTAGCTGCCGCGCTATTTGCATCATCAGGTTTGGCACTCCTATTGGTTCTCCGTTTGATGGACATTAGAGGAGAAGTCATAGAAGTTTTTTGTTTTGTTGTTTATTTAAACGCTTAAACATACATTTTTGCATCTTTTGGTGTAATTCAAAAGAAGTGATTCAAATATGTTGTGTTTTTCATAAAAAGCTATTTTAGCCCCCAAGCCTTTTCTTTGTTTCGGTGTCAGATGGGACAGGTGGCAAAAATAATCTCACCCAAAATGTAAAGAACAAAAGCTTCCCATCACAAAGAAAAAAATTTCCCTTCTTTTTCAACTGGTTTTCTCTTTGTCTGTCCATATCCATCCTCCCCCTGTGGCAAGCTTTAGTATTGAACCCGCTCAGGTTTCAGTCCCTTTGGCTCAGCCTTTGTAATCGTCCGTGAAATTGAGAGAGATCTCATGTACGATGTTATGCAGTGTATTAACTTCAGTTAGCTGGATGGGCATCAAAAGAACTCACCTACAAACCGATTTTCCTTCATAAAGTTATATTTAGCGGGCAACCCATGTTTTATCTAATGACTCTCTGGACTTTCCCCTTTCCATGGCCCCGGTGTTATATTTGGAGTCTAGCATGCAGGACCTCTCATGCTCGCCCTATGGAGGGTGTAACTTTTTTTCATGTATTGTTCTTGTACGTATAAAATGATTGTTTTCTAGTTGTGGGAATATTTTGAAACCTCGAGTGTTTAGTTCGCATCATGCCTTCCGGGATTATGAGATCAATTCTCACCTAAACTGTGTGTTTGTGGAGGTTGTGGTTGTATGTTCTCCACTGGGTTGTCAGTGTGGTTTCCTTCCTCAATCAGGGGATAATTAGTATCTATAAATTGTCTGTAGCTTGCTACCTTTGCCTAAGCCTCTCCTTATGTCCTACCTTGTGCCCTATTCTGTCCTGAGTCAAAGGTCTCAAGGGTATCTGTGATCTTATATAGAATAATTTGATGGACAATTATTATAAGAATCTGTGCTTTGATGCAGATTCAATTGAACAGGGAATCAAGAATCATTTATTTTCTTATTAACACTGCCATTCAATTCAGAACCTCTAAAAGACCATTGGGACCCCCTGCTTCAGTATCATTTCCCCCCTCATGCTGTGTGTGCATGTGGTTGCATGCACAGCAGTCAACACTCACCGATATCCCTCTAGGGTTCCTCCTTATGCCTCCCTCCCAGTGAATGTATTTATGAAGTGTTGGATATGAAGCGGTTGATTTCTAAAGCCCGGGGGTGAAGTGTGTAAAAACAGACTTGGCCAAAGCTTTAGAACAGAAAATATCTTGCTCTGTAATAAGATTCATGGAAGCTGCTAATATGACATTCAATCTTCAACCTAAAGCAGGATGTGCTGCCTGCTCAGCAGCCTTCTCGAAACATCAGCAACCTTCTAAACGGGCTGTGATTTAACCAACCAATGTGCCCAGTATGACAACCTGTTCACCCTGTAAATTGCCATTGTTTGTATGGTTCCCAGAAGAGTGTATTTTGTAGATCTTTCGTGTCTTTTCCCACCCGAGGTCCACCTATAGAGGCTATTTTGATTTTTCAGTTCATGACACCTTTAAGGTCCTTTATTCGTCACATAGAATCTACAGCACAGTGAAATTTGTTTCTTTGCATATCCCAGCTTAGACGGTTGGGGTCAGAGCACAGGGACAGCTATGATGCAGTGCTCCTGAAGCAGGAGGAGTTGAGGGTCTTGCTCAGGGACCCAATGACAGCCGACTGGCGGTGGTAGGGCTTGAACCCTGGTCTTCCTGGTCCCCCTAGTTTAAACTTGTGCTGTAAATCTGCCAATCCTGGCTTGACGGATTAGTTCTGTGGCCCTGTCCATTACTGCTGGCTGTGTGTGTGCATTGTTTCTTTATCGTATTTTTTTATATTTTTCATTCGTAAGAAGGTGGACTGACTGCTCATCACCTCTTCATTAATGCAGCCAAATGTTTGCTCGGCTATGGCCGGCGCCGGGCCAAGGGATATGCTTTGACACTAACATACACCAGTAAATTGTGGCATCAAAACACTGACATTCTGTCAAAGATTTAGTCTAATTACAGATGATTGGTGCTACAGTACTTGTTTTTTAATAATTTAAATGTTTTGGAACATTAATTAGTCATTTATTTTTGTCATATGAACTCTGAGTGCAGAAATGTGCCCATTCCTTTCTGTCAGGATCAGTCAGCGTTCAGAGCAGCCACCATCTGCTGCTGTATAAATAGCCAGTGCACTGCGGGCCTCTCGCTCTTTCCCAGAGGTTTCCAACTCAATATTACACTCATCTCTACCTCTACGTCCAAAGGTTAACCATCGCACACGACACTTGCTTTTTCTGTGCACCGTATGACGTTAAAAGGAGAATTTATAGACGGGGCACCTAAAGTTTTCAACTTTTACCGTTTGTATATGTGGATATTTACATTTCAGTCCTGCTTACTTCTCCTACCTCTCCAACGGCTGTGCGGAAACATCATCGTGCTCTAAATAAGTGTACAGGCCCCGTACAGGCTTGTCATAACAGATTACCTAATGTATTATGGAGGCTTCATTATGGACTGGTCCACTCTATTGTTCTCTGTCTTTCCTGTTTCTTTGCTCAACACAGTGAAAGCAATGTGGGCTGCATTCCGAAGCGGGACTGAAGACCAAACCCACAGCCGGTGTTCAGAATTGACAAATGTGTCTGTAAAAAGACATGGATGCTCTTCTACTATGTACTATACAATTTTTAGGCAGATTGTATTTAATAACGAAACTGTCCTTGACTGAGGTGACGGGTAAAAAGTAGGGGTGGATGATATAAGCTAAATTCATATTGTATTTTCCATATTTCATATTTCGATATGAAGGAAAACAAAATTGAATTACCTTTTAGTACAGCATTTGGCACAAATCTAGTTATCTAGTGCGACTTACAGTCATCCCTTTTATACAACTAAACAATTTGTGGTTAAGGGTCTTGCTCAGGGGCCCATCAGTGGCGAACCTTGATCTTTTAATTAGCAGTCAATGACTGTTTGGAAGACCAGGAATACCTGTGTTCAAGCCCTACTGGTGCCAGTCGACCACTTTTGGGTCCTTGAGAAAGGCCCATAACCCTTCCTGCTCCAGGGGCGCTGTATCATAGGTGACCCTGTGCTCTGACCCAAACATTTCATGTAGAGTCTATGGGATAAATTTACCCCTTTATCCCTCTTTTAACCCCTTTTATCAGAAGCACGCATAGGGAAAACTCAACCCTGTTGACGCCGTATTTTTTGTTTTTGTATTATTTTGTATATCCCACAATGTTCCGCTTACAACTCATGGTCAATGTGTGTTATGGAACTAATGATAAAACAAGTTGCAAATCTGAGTCTGACTTGCATTCACATTCCTGGGATTGTGACACGGTTCCAGAAAACCCAAACCCATACCACCTCCTACAGGTAGTTTCGGGTCCGGTTTTGAGGTTATCAACATTTCATGCTCTGTTTCAGCTAAACTGCCAGTGTGAAAGCCTGCTACTGTGTACTGTGCATTTATTTCTTATTACACCAGGACCTGCTTTCATTCTACTGTTATTAAAGGTGTGCTTTCAGTCAAGGTCATTCTGTGAAACTGCATTGCTGGTAAAAAAACAAAAAACGTTATCAACATCATCATCATCTCACTTTCAAAACGTATCTCCTCAAAATTGTTTAACTATCAAGATGTCATGCTGAGCTAAGCTAAAAGCGCTTATTAAGCGACCTCCTGTGTCCCATGTAACATTTTGATGGAGTCATTCTCGTCATGTAGCCAGAGGTCAGCGAGTGTAGTTGGACCAGTTTTGTGTGTTGTGTGTGTGTGTGTGGGGGACCTCATTTAGCGCTCCAGTTTAAGATCGGCCCGCTGGATGAATGCCCATAGCATTTGTAAATCTCAAGCGGTGTTAATTTGTTTTCCGATCCACGTTTAACATCTGCTCGTTTGCGTTTCCTGTCTATATTTGTAACCGGCTGCTTTCAGAACATTCGGGTCAAACAAACTAATCCATGATCAACTGAAAATTATTTCGTGAACAACTCGCATGATAAAGCGCTGAAAATATAACGAATGGTTAGGCGATATAATCAAGATTCTATTTCATGGTATGGGTAGTTTTATTTTCGAGTAACGATATATTTATCGATATTTGAATGGGTAATTATTTTGGAAAATAAATAATATATTAAGAATTAAATTCGGACCTTGGTAAATATAGTTAATAAAATATGAAATTGGTATTTCAACGGTATAGAAATAATTTCCACTTAAACAACAGGAAAACATTTTAAATGCAAAAATAAAAATATGTAAAAAAAAAATGTTACAAAAAAATCCTCATCGCTGTTCGTGAATTAGCCACGCCCCCTTATTTGCATGTTCGAATTTTAAAAATCAGTTACAGATGACAATTTATTCCGCGGTAACGATATATACCGTCATATCACCCAGCACTAATGCTAAGGTTATATATCAGAGCCGAAATGATTACAGCCGAAAGCTGCTTGATGTTAATTTCCTGTTTCTATTTTCCACATAAAATTCTTGGACGGCTGGTAAAACGCTGCCCCTTGTTAAAAATCCCTCCTGCTTTATTCAGTGCCATGATGAAAGCTAAGGAGCTCATTATCTTACACATTATCGCATCTAAAAACCCCACCTGGGTCTCTGTAGCACAGCATGAGGTCGCAGGGTTAATCGTTCCAGAATGTGTGTTCCAGCTTGTGTATACTTGGCTCGTGCGTATCTATAACGCTCCGGTCACCTTTACACTGACATAGCAGAACTGAGCCAAGTTTAATAGGGAAAACCTTCCCACCATCAGACTGCACCGGAAGAGTGACTTAAACTCTTCCTAAGAATAAAACTCTATGTGCATTAACTTGAACATTTTTATTTATTTTTTTTTTCTCCGCCATCTTGAAATTTTAATTGTTAGATACACGATCATACACTGGACAACACACAGTGGAAAAAAATGCTTTGTATGACTGTCTGTATAATAAAAAAAAAAAGAAAAAGAACATGAACTATAATAGGATGAAAAACATGGGATTTGTATATTGAAATCAAAGATAAAATAAATAGAATTCATGTGAAGTAAAATTACAGTGAAATTTAAGCAAAAGGAAGTTAAAATTGAATTAAGTCGTACATGTGATCGAAAGGAAAAGAAGAGAAAATATTTGTAATATCTTCATTTAAAAAAATGAAGCAAATAATACAATGATTAATATATAGAAAAATCAATATTAATATGGTAAAATGTCATTTGTAAGTAGGTTGTAGGTGTTAAATATTATAAAATTTGCTTACTGCTGTAATACAATTGTTTTTATAAGCGTTTTAAGTCAAACTTAAGTGAAAAATTAGTTTAATGTTTTTAGTTTGCTTTTATTGACACAGCCAAAACTCCAACGAAACTAAATGGATCATTAGAAATGCCGTGTTTGGTATTGTGAAAGATTTGGACAATACGTTTATAGCTAATTTCATAGCTAATTTATAGCCTAACGTCGGTTGATAGTAAAAAAGTTATTAAATAAAAGATAAATTTATTATTAAAGAGAAATTTTTCTTAGTCTTAAGCATCTCTATTGCCTAAACATTCATTCCATACTGTGAAGATTATTAAGAATTCCAAGATCTATTGTCTTTCTTTCAGTCGGGTGGGTATGCCCACTGTGCTGTTCCCAAAATGTTTTGAGAAGCAAATTTGTTAGCATTCGCTTTAGTGATATAAGTCATATTTGATTTGGCCAGAAAACCACTGACTCATGAATCTCAATGAACTTTTTTTCAATCATCTGAATAAATGACGTCGCTGCTTATTTCTTAATGGCACCGATTTTTGGTTTCAGACTAGCTGCCATTTTGTTTTTCCTTAAAAAAAAGTGTTTGTTGTTTCCAGATTTGTTTGGAATTTTTTTGGAAAATCAGATGAAAATGAGGTGACTTCTGCCAGTGTTTAGTTTGGTACTGTTTCCAGGAAGAAGTTGTTAAGGCAGTGGTTCTTCTGGAAGATTTTAGGTTCAATTCCCAACACTATCCACACTTCCACTGCTGGATCTCTAAGCAGAGACCTTAATCCTCAAATGCTTTGGTTGGATTAAAAAAAAAAAAAAAGAGAATAATCTAGGTTGCTCAAGATACGGGCGTCTGCCAAACGCTAGAATTGAGGACAATCTACTATAACTGATAGATTTACATAACAATAAAGTCGGACTGCGGCACCGTTACCCCGTCCCTTAAATCATAATCTGCTTCATGAGGGTCTGTAGTTAAGACCATATTACTAATTAAACCTCACACTGATCAGGACCTGCTTGACGGTGGCAGGCGTTGCATTACCATCTCGCTAATTACCGTACACTCAATCATCGTAGTCCATCACCAGTGCGGTTCATTTTACCACGATCACCTTTCACTCTGCTAAGCAGACTGATGCTCGAAACTCATGGTCTTCATACGAAGGGGCCCTTCTGTACATTCTGCCCTTTGAAGGAGCTTAACGTCTAAGCTACAAATCCTAATACTTCCGATAAGAACCTGTAAAGGAACAGGAAGTTAAGGCTGTAATGTGAAAAACGAACACAAAACTGTGTATGTAAGCTGCTGCTAATTCCCACAATGCCGTTTGATGGTTGTCATGGTAACCGTACCTGTTGCCATGGATTGCAATGACTGATACAGAATAGATATGAAAGTAATTGCGTCTTTGTAATCCGGACTGATTTCGATGGATATTTATTTAGGTTAGTCGACAAGATGCATATTATTTTGATTAGGGTTGTGTGTGTGTGTGTTTGTGTGTGTGTGCGTGTGTGTGTGTGTGTCTGAAAGCAGATGGAGAGAGATTGAGTGGGCTGACGCAGTAAGAAAGCATGAGTCACTTTTTTATTCTGTATAAAATCAAAAAGCAAGGGTTGTGCATGCACAGGTGTGTGTGTGTGTGTGTGTCAGGCTGTGATATTGACCCCAGCTTGTCATTTGGCACAGTAAGGGGAAGTCCAGTGGAAGGCACCCAAAAACAAACCCCCAACACACACACACACTCGTGCGCACACACACACACACACACACACACACACAGTACCTAATGAGTGCAGTGAGCGCGGCAGGTGTTTTTTAGCCTCTCTAGGATTTCTGTTCCAGGAAAAATTTTTTGGTCAAAGGTGAGATCACTCCTAAATTAGCTCGTCATTTTCCCCCCTTATGACCTTTCGCCATAAAAGGTGTCCTGCTCCGTCCTCGCCACCATTGACAGCGAGATCTCACCTCTACCTGTATAACCTCTCACCACTCATCGTTCAAACAGGACTCCCCCTATCCCCTATCCCCTATCCCTCTATCCCTCTATCCCTTTCCCACAGAAATAAAAACTTCATTCAGATACCACAATTTTCTTTTTCTCCTCGAGCGGTCATGGGTCATGTGACCTATTAGAAAACGTACAGCACAATTCCTTACCTCTCTGACACACGCTCTCTTATACAACTGTGTACTGGCAAGGGCCTCGTAATACGATGCCCGATGTGTCAGCGCCAACTACAGGAGCGGAGGAGGTGAAAAACGTGATTTAATTATGTATCGAGAAAAAGTTATTGGAATAGTTAGGTGTATAGATATTTTTATACAGCCCCTCTCTTTCTATTTCTTTCCCCTTTCCCTCTCTCCCTCTCTTTACCTCTCTCCCCCTCTCTTTCCCTCTTATCCTCTCTTTCTTTCTTCCTCTCTCTTTCTCCCTCTCCCTCTCTCTCTTTTTTTCTTTCTTTTTTTTCTCTCTCTCTCCTTCCCTCTTATAAATAAGGAATTAAATAGTTAGCTGTATCGATATTTTCATACTATTTCTTTCCCCTTTCCCTCTCTCCCTCTCTTTCCATCTCTCCCCCTTTTCTCGCTCGCTCTCTCCCTCTCTCTCTTTCTCTCTTTTCTCACTCTCTCTTTCTTTCTCTCTCTCTTTCCCTCTTATTATTTCCCTCTCTCTTTCCCTCCCTTCCTTTTTCCCTCTCTCTTTCTTTCTCTCTCTCTCTCCCTCTCTTTCTTTCTTTCTTTCTTTCTCTCTCTCTTTCAGCTGCATTATTAATGTGTGTGATGAGATCAGTAGTTTAGTCTTTGATGCTTAATTAGACAGTTGACCTATTAGATACGCAGCAGTATTAAACTTTCATATATACCCTAACATCATATAACAGTAATTACAGATTATAAAAGACATTAATTGTGAAAATGAATGAAACTCATTTTGTTTGGCTCTAATGAGGTTTATTTTTTAACTTGCCTGTTGTTCTTGGGTCAAAATTGGCCTGTTTTAAGTTTATATATTAGAAATATGGATGTATCGTCAGTTTGTGTAACAGCTTAACATGGGTGTAAACAAGAACTGATTCATACTTTTGTTTTCGGGAGTTAAATATTCATTACTAAAATAAACAGCTAAAGAATTTATTTCTTTTCAAATGGAGCTTATCTTTATTAAAAGACTGTTTGGGTTACAAAAGCACCTGCTAGCCATTTCAACACACACACACACACACACACACACAACTGCAATGATTACACTGTTAGTGTAATCATTTAAAGAATATTTCTTAGCTTTAAAGTCTTAGCTTGGTTAGCACTGGGGCTGCACGATATAAAAAAAACCCTGACATTGCGATATTTCGTTTTTCAGCGATATATATTGCGATATGATTTGCATCGCTCGAATTGTAAAAAATGTATTATTTTAGAATAATTGTGGCGATTTCGTAAGGCAGTAGCATCTTTGTAAAATATAATACACAGATTGTTATTATATATAAATACAACAAAACGAAGCTGTAGCTGAAATAAATTGTTTTATGTTTTTTTAACTTGAATAATTCAATGTAAAATCTAAATGCTAAACTTTCACTATCTCATGATTAAACTTTGCAATTTATCCACAAATCACACGTGTTCTGACTTGTGGTGCAAACATAATCCCAATCTGTTATTACACATCCTGTAAGGTGACTATAGCAGATACACACACCGCTGAAACGGTATATTGTGCATCACCTAAATTTACATATTTATATTGTGATTTAAATAAAGAATAGAATAAATTTATTAAGAGTTATATTTTAAATCAGCTTTAGAGATAATTGGTTTTTGCCTGTTGTATTAAAACTATATAAACTGTGATCCCGTCTGATTCGTGTGTATTGTTTTATACTATTCTACGTTTCTAAGTATCCACATCTTTTCTTCCTCCGTATCCACATACTCAACACTATAAAACAGCGTTCTAATAAATTTCCCCGTCCCAGAGCTGATGAAGTGGTGGTTCTGGCACTGACCCTCAGACCGAAACCCAGGCTAAGTGTGTTGCTCTTCTGTTTGGACCGTTGCTAAGGCTGGAGCTTGAGCTCAGCCTCTCCTACATTTTTCCAGCCTGCAAACAAATTACCCCCCCTCCCCCTAATAAATCCCCCCCTCCCCACCAATCCTCCCCTTCTCGCTACAAAAGTACCAGTGCAGTCCGCTCATGGCTTCAAACTCTGATGCAGTCAGTCACAGAGACTTTAGCAGCAGCTGGCCCTCTACCACTACTATTAATACCCTACAGTAAATTCCTGTGGCACGGCCATGCCACGCGGCTGAAATCCCCCACCCCTACAGCCCCCCCGCCCCTGCCCAGCTGCATGTAGGGACACAGAGCAGGTCCGCTTTTCCCAACTCACTAAATACCAGACATGGTTGCACATTCCTGTCTATTAGGACAGCAATGCAACAAGAGAGAGGAATGGGTGTGCGTGTGTGTGTGTGTGTGCGCGTGTGTGTATAGGGAGGGAGAGAGGAATGTGTGGATCGCGAAGTGGTGGGCAGAAAAGAATGAGATCAGAAAAATAGCTAAACAATAAATTGCTGAGTGACAGAGGGAGACCAAGAGAAAAAAATTTAATCAATGTATAATTAGTCATCATTTTAAATAATTAAGGGAGGACACAGGACAAAAAGACAAAGAGAGAAATAAATACATGGAGAAAATGGGAGACAGTTTTGCATAAAACTGAGAGAGACACACACACATGGAGAGAGACAGTGAGGAAGAGGGAGCAAGAGAGAGAGAGAGAGAGAGAGACGGAAAGCAAGAGAGAGAGAGAGAGACACTGAGAGAACGAGAGAGAAAGACACAGAGAGGGTGAGACACAGAGAGCGCGAGCGAGAGAGACAGAGAGCGCGAGCGAGAGAGACAGAGAGCGCGAGCGAGAGAGAGACAGAGCGCGCGAGAGAGAGAGACAGAGAGCGCGCGCGAGAGAGAGACAGAGAGCGCTGCGCGAGCGCGCGCGAGAGAGAGACAGAGCGCGCGCGAGAGAGAGACAGAGAGCGCGCGAGAGAGAGACAGAGAGCGCGGCGTGAGAGAGAGAGAGAGAGAGAGAGAGAGAGAGAGCGCGCGTGAGAGAGAGAGAGAGAGAGAGAGAGAGAGAGAGACACACAGAACGTGTGCACGCGAGAGCCAGAGACACTGGATGAATAGAAAGTGCTTAGGTGATGGACATTCTCACATCCAGTGTCACTGCCTTTCACTTCCTCTGTAATTTTGCTTGTTTTAACATTCATGAATTTACTGCTGAATGTTTCTGTGGACAAAAAGAGAGAAGAGATACAGAGGAACAGGATTCACACTGAAATGCTGGCCCTCCAAATCTAGAATAAACCGTTTAGTCTAAGATTTCAAGTGAAGTTAAGATAAAGATGTGAGAAAACATTCATTTAATCCACAAATTAAAAGAAATAATTTACTTAACATTTGTCTTAGTTTGTAAGAGAAATGGAATATATTTTGGTTCCTGCGGTTTTTACGTTTAATGGGGGGAAAAATACAATAAACAAAAATTTTAAATAATTTCTTATTTGTTTACTTTTATAAATTATTTGTCCATTAATCCACATGAAGTAATAATTATTAAAAAATGCTACACTAAGAACATTCAGATTCATCTAGAAAAAAAAGCTGTAAGTAATTACAGTTCATTCATTTATTCATTCATCTTCTATACCCGCTTATTCCCTAATTCGGGGTCACAGGGATCAGCTGGAGTCTATCCCAGCCGTCTCTGAAAGGGCGAAAGGCAGGAGCGGTACATCCTGGACAGGTCACCAGTTCATCACACACTCACACTCACTCCCTATAGGCAATTTAGAATCCCCATCAACATAACATACATGTTTTTGGACTGTGGGAGGAAACCGGAGAACCCGGAGTAAACCCAACACAAGCACGGGTAGAACCATGGCAAACTCCACACAGAAAAAGCCCTGCACTGGGAATCAAAACCCGGGCCTTCTTGGTGTTGGGCAACAGTGCTAACCACTAAGCCCCCGTGCTCCACCATTACATATAGTTATAAGTAAGTTATAAAAATTAGTATAATTACAATAATATAATCAAATCATTATTTCAAGGAAAATGGCTGAAACATGAGGCGAAAATATAACATATTGCTGTACCGCAATGTTCTTCCTCTAGCCGTCGTCACTGCGCGGTGTAACGTTCCTCTTAACATCCGGCTCGATGAATGTGTCCGTCGTGTTGCTCTTAGCCCGTACGCACGCTTCACTCGTGTATCTCTCATGTTCAATGGAAAAGCAAAGTCCACCTAAATAACACGACGACAGGAAATTTCTAGATTCCTGATTACAGATTTGCACCAAAACCAAAACACTGAAAACAATAAAAACCGTTACACAGTAAAATAATGTAGAAGCTGCAGGAATTTACTTTTACTTTTAATAGTTGTAAAGTTTGTTTTTTTTTTTTTACCTTGTATCAATATCAAAAGACTCGTTTATTTATTTATTTAATTATTTTAAAATAATATATTTTATGATTTTTATACCACTTTTGGCCATTAAATAGCTATGGTTGCTAATATAGCATCAAACTAAAATTAACAAACAAACTTCCTCCTTAGAGTTTTTTTCCCAAAAAGTGTGTGTGTGTGTGTGTGTGTGTGTTGCCTAAAATATTTACATTTACAGAATTTGGCAGGGGCCTACATTCAGAGTGACTTACATTTAACTTTTTTTTTTAATACAACTGATCAATTGGGGGTTGAGGGCCTTGCTCAGGGGCCCAATAGTAGTGTTGGCTTGGTGATTCTGGGAATCAAACCCCGGCTTTCCAGGTTTTAATCCAACACCTTACCCACCAAGCCACCACTTCCCAGAGTATTGCAGATTATATTCTGTATAACAGGGGGCCCGACAGGAAGATTTAGGAACCACATCAATAATCTAACATTATGTGGAATTTAAATTAGTGAAACACATTTTTTCTGTCCTAATGAAAGCAAATTAAATGTAAAAGTGTGCGAAATAAATGTAATGGTAAAAAAAAATTGCATATACAATATTTCTGCTTAGAGTAAAAGAATCAATCGTTGAAGCAAAAATTCAACCTTTTTATTTAACGTTTATTTATTTGTTTTTGTAGAAAGGCTGAGTTTAATATAAATTCTGCATGTTTACATGAAATCCCTAACATCGAACGCTATTTAACAAATGAATCGGTGTGATAAATAAAATAAACCGTCCGAGATGTTTGTGTGTGTTGTTTTTTATGTCCTGCCTCTGTGGGGGAAAAAAACAATTGGAACGGAGTAAATAGGTTCATTGAACTGTGAAGGATATGAAGATAAATGTTTCTTTACACTGTGTTAATGTTGTTTTTTTCCCCCTGTTCCTTTTTTTTCCAGCTATATTGAATCCCAAAAACCCCAAAGAAGCGCCAAAGTCCTTCAGTTTTGACTACTCGTACTGGTCTCACACTACGGTAACGTTTTTTTTTGTTTTTTTTTGATGAATTCCTAATTATTTATCATCTGTTTATTTTAGCAGAACAAATGCTCACTTAGATGCTCGACAGGCAGAGTGAACGATGTTAATCCTTAATCTTTAATAATAACTACGTGAAATTTACGTGATTTTTTACAGGTGGACGATCCTTGCTTCGCATCCCAGAGTCAGGTGTACAATGACATCGGGAAGGAGATGCTGCAACACGCCTTCGAAGGCTACAATGTCTGCATCTTTGCATATGGCCAGACCGGTGCTGGCAAATCCTACACCATGATGGGAAAACAGGAAGAAGGACAGGAAGGAATCATCCCTCAGGTTGGTAGGGATTGGCTTTTTTCCCCGAATGTGTAATGAAGTGGGCCGAAAAGGACAACCGAGGTGAACGCGTCCGGTTTATCCGAGCAGCCAGCGTAGCCTGAGGACATTAAGGAATTAGGCTCTGTCTCGAGCATCGTGCAGCGCTTTGGGTTATTTGTGTGTTTTATCGATCAGTCTCTCGCCACTGCCTAATGCACCATTTTCATCCCTCCTTCTCTCCTCTCTCTCTCTCTCTCTCTCTCTCTCTCTCTCTCTCTCTCGCTTTCTTTCTCTTTCCTCTTGCAGCTTTGCAAAGAAATCTTTGAGAAAATCAATGACAACAACAATGAGGATATATCTTATTCAGTGGAGGTGAGTGGCACATGTCTCCTACAGACTCCTACAGACCCCAGAATCACCGGGGGGGGGGGATTTGATCTGCCAGCAGACACAGTTCAATTGTGGAAAAAAGTGACTGGGGTCACTTCAATGGTTTGTTTCCTCTGTGTATTTTTCTACCAGGGATTCACTACGACCCTAAAGTAGGTTCAAGCGGTTACTGAAAATGAAAGGCGGAATTAGAAAGCAAGGAATGTGTGGAATTAAACAGAACATACACTCAATTCAAAAATGAATGCTGTTTCATTTTCGCCAAATTTACACGTCATCTCATAATTTTCTCTAGAGAACAAACAAACATGAACCGAAACTTAAAGTTCAGTTCAGATAAACTTTCTCTAGAGAACAAACAAACATGAACCGAAACTTTAGTCAAAAAAAAAAAACTTATATAAGAAAAACTAACCTTATATATATATATTTATAATTATGTCAAATTTTAAATAAAATAATAAAAAGCCTTAAGTTACATACATTTAAATGACTTATTAATCACAAAAACATGGAGAAATGGTTATTTTCTTTATAATCATAACGTTTTTGTCTATATGTAGGTGGCCTATATGGAAATTTACTGTGAGCGAGTCAGGGATCTGCTGAACCCCAAGAACAAAGGCAACCTCCGTGTAAGGGAGCATCCTCTGCTCGGGCCGTACGTTGAAGACTTGTCCAAATTGGCTGTGACCTCTTACACGGACATTGCTGACCTCATGGACGCCGGTAACAAAGCCAGGTAAGAATCGCAGCGCTGTATTTAAAAACATGCTTCCTATTCGTCCTTATTTCCTCAAAGCGAAGAAAAAATGAACGTGAAAGTGATGAGAAGGTGTCTGGAAGCTTTTCTGTGTGATTCTGACGTCTCTGAAGTTAGCGTGGGTGTGTTCTGTTTACTAAAAATAGAAATTCCTGAATTGGAAGGCTTTGACTTTCACTGAAACAAACTGTCTGCTGGTGTTCTCCTGAGGACGAGAGCAGTGACTTTAATCTTAATCCCAATGGGGCTCGGAGGGTTTATGTCATAAAACCTATAGTCAAGTGTGTCCTAGACCACCGCATCGTCTCTCCTGTCTTTTCTTGCATGCTTCAGTAGTTATCAGGATCATCCTTAAGAGTTACACACACTGTAGCTCAAACAAACCGATCCACAAATACTACAGTCCATGCGACGCTTAGTTACATTTACAGCATTTGGCAGCCCTTTGGCCCCTTATCCAGAGCGACTTACATTTATCTCACTTATACAAGGGGCATTAGGGGCCTCGCTCAGGGGCCCAGCAGTGGCTTGGTGGAATCGAACCCACGATCTTTGGGTTAATAGTCCAACACCTTAACCATGAGCCACCACAACTTCCCATAGTTATTGGCCGAGATGTTAATGATGAGTGATATGGCGATATGATAAACATTACCTCATGAAATGTTTTATTTATTTATTTATTTTTACATCATGCATTACATCAGCATATTTAGACTCTAAGGGAAAAGGTGGTAGCTGAGTGGTTTGTGTGTTAAATTGCTAAACTGAAAATCATGGATTCAGTTCCCAGGACCCACCGCCAGCTGCTCGGCCCCTGAGGCAAGCCCTCCAAAAACCCTCAACCCTCACTGCTCAGTTAGATAAAAAAAATAAAAAAGTCGAGACTACCAATACCAAATACCAGAAATGTAAATATATAAGAAATAAATGTAACTCTAAAAAATAATAATACCAATTTAATTTTTTAAGTAAAATAATTAATGTCTAGTTGTATTAAAAATTACTTTTATTTTTATTTATTTTGATTATCTATATTTTTATTGTTGTTGTGAAGCAAAGCAATAACTATAGTTTTGTTATGACAATAAATAAAGACTATTATTTTTTTTTATTTTATTGTTAAAAGGTGTTATTGAGCTAGAATAAGACTAAGACAATAATGAATTGTTTCTTTTACTACGTAGTTGCAACTAATGTCACCGATGAGTCGAAGATGGGAAGATGTATGTTTGGAATTAACACGTTTCTGCCTTTGGTTGCGGGGGGGGGGGTGTTTCTTACGTTTCTTGCCTTTGGGGGGCGGGGTGGGGGTGTGTTCTAAAATCCTAGAAAATCTAGGTGTATATAAAACAACCTGAAAATCTAGGTGGGGTAAAGTAAAAGTGTGTGAACACACAACACTCTCCAGCTGCTCTGATAGGCTGCCATCTGTTATATAGATAGGGGAGGTTTTTAGAATATAACTCACAACCGGAGAACTCCACTGGTTCATCTTTCTAAAAAAATGATGTTTAAAAAGATTTTTTTATATTATTTCGAGCAAATGCTTTGCAAATCAAAGACCAAATCACAGCCCACAAATTGATGAGCCCTTTTACGCTGCAAAGAAATGACTTGGCAAGTAAAAATAACCTGAATATAGTAATATTTATTTACTATAATAAGGTTACAGTTAGCCAGTATATGTAATTAAGTCAGTTTATAGTCTTTGTTCTATTGCTATATAGTGTTTTTCTTATTTTTATCATTTACTTAATTTATAAGCCAACGAAAGGTATAAATGTACATTAACATTTACAGCATTTTAGGCCGACGCCCCTATCCAGAGCGACTTCCATTTATCTCTTTTATACCACTTGAGCAATTGGGGGTTAAGGATGTTTGCTTAGGGGCCCAAAGTTGAAAATGGTGGTGCTGGGAATGGTGGTGCCTGAGCTTCTAACTAGCAGTCCAACACCTTAACCACTGCGCTACCACTTTCTCCAACTTGCAACAGGCTGAACAATCTTATATCAAATTTATAGTCACTTTAATATCTTAGATAAATGTGCCCATATTTGGTATATGGTGGTAATATGGTATATGTGTGATATTACACAAGGTTCTGGTCTCACGGTCCCTTTGCCTCTGCCTTCTCTCCAGGACTGTAGCTGCCACTAACATGAACGAAACCAGCAGCCGCTCGCACGCTGTCTTTACCATCGTCTTTACTCAAAGGAAGCATGACAATGAGACGGACCTGTCCACAGAAAAGGTGAGAACCGTCACCTCAGTCGACGAAAGCACAGATACAAAGGTTGTCTCTGCAGGGTTCAGAGGGAGGGATGTAGGAAGGGAGATGTCCTGCTAGAGCTTATTTTGTGACGGCTTAAAGCACAAAAGCAGCTCTGTTGCGTCGATGCGTCTGTGTTTAGTGTCACTGCATCAGTTTTGACCAACCGTTCTGGATGTAGCTAGACTCAACCCTGTGTACCAGCCGAATATGAGGACGACGGAGCAGAAATGTGTAGATTGGCTTATGAGCAAGTTCTAAATTAAAAACATTTGATGGGTATTAGAATTATAATAAAGACAAAATTTTCGGAAGGTACCGAACTAAAAACTATAAGGATCACCTTCGTCTATTGATTTGTGCCTTTGATATAAATGTTTCTCTAACATCTCGTTTCAGGTCAGCAAAATCAGCCTGGTGGACCTGGCAGGCAGCGAGCGTGCCGATTCGACTGGGGCCAAAGGCACACGTCTAAAGGTACACGCTTATTATACAGTCCCTCCAGACTTCCATCTTCTTTCAGGATTGTTGCGGGTTAAAATTCCACAGCAGTTTTTAACAAAAAATAAAAATGCGATGCATCTTGCAATGTTTTCAGGTGTTTTGTTGCAAGAAAATTGCGGGATTGTGTTAAAAATGCACCACAGCATTGAATGCGATGGATAAACAGTCCCTCTAGGTTTTCGCCATCTTTTTTTGGGGGATTTTTGCGGGTTAAAATTCCTTATTTTATGGCAGTTTTTCAACAAAAAATAAAAATGCGATTCATCTTGCAATGTTTTTTAGGTGTTTTGTTGCAAGTAAATTGTGTTAAAAATGCGGCACAGCATTGTATGCGATGGAAAAACAGTCCCTCCAGGTTTTCGCGACCTTTTGTTCAGAATTGTTGCAGGTTACAATTTCTGCTTTCATAGCAGCTTTTTTTAGAAAATAAAAATGCGATGCTTGTTTCAATGTTTTTTTGAGGTGTTTTGTTGCAATAAAAATTGTGGGATTGTTTTAAAATTGCACCACAACTTTCTGTGCGTTGGAAAAACATTTAAGCTTTTGTAAAAAAACATTTGGGAAGTGCGAGACTAGACTCTTGCAGTAATTTTTGTTGGTAAACAGAAGACGTTAGCGCGGCACATGCACGCGCATGTGCCGCGCTAACGTCTTCTGTTTACCAACAAAAATTACTGCAAGAGTCTAGACAAGCACTTCCCAATGTCCTCATGTCCTCATGTCCTCATGTCCTCATAATTAAATAAAAGAGGGAGTGTGTATACTGACGTATTGGTCTAGGTTTGTACAGGAAATTACACTTATTGTTAAAATTTGCACGAGATTTATTTAAATTTGCATTAATAGTTGCGATCGGGACCTCACGAAATCCTGGAAGAACTGATTATGGTGTTGTTTGCATGTGTTCTAGAATGTGACAAACAGATGCTGTTTTAAAGAGACACTCTTAAAATAACGTTGACGCATCTGTTGCAACATGTCTTTAGGACTTCCAGCAGGGAATCCGATGATTGAAAAAAAGCAATAAGCAGGAGAAGTTATTTAATTTTTTTTTATCTAGCACAATAACTAATTCAGAAAGAAGCCTGAGATGTATTAAATGCTAAATATGTCATTTTATGCTCATGTTTAACTTAATATTTTTTAACGTCTTTCCTAAGGAGCGACGCATTTATTCAAAAAATTCACACAGTTGCATGTTTTGTTGCCTCACAGGAAGGTGCAAACATCAACAAATCTCTGACTACTCTTGGAAAGGTCATCTCTGCTCTGGCTGAGGTGGTGAGTAGTGTCGAGAATTATTATGGAGCCTGGCATGGACTTCCTGTCTGTCTCTCCTGTCTGATTGCAGTGCTGTAACACTGTTTGCTGTCTCTCTCTCTCTCTCTCTCTCTCTCTCTCTTTCTCCTGCAAATGCTTCCCTACTCAGGATAATTGTACCAGCAAGGTAAACTGTGCCCCTGTAATAAACCAGAATCCTCAAGCTTTCATTTCAGACAGGATAAACTACTAGTCTTGACATCTACTAACCCTTTTTTCATCTTTAGTAGAGAACATTAACATTCCACCATAAATGACTAGTTGGATTTTTAACTTAAAGGTGTAACTGTTGGTCTTTCCAAAGTGGGTTTTAAAATTGCTGTTTTTTGTAACAGAGCAAGAAGAAAAAGAAGACAGACTTTATTCCTTACCGAGACTCGGTGCTCACATGGCTGCTGCGAGAGAATTTAGGTATGTGAGCTCAGCCACCGACGTCAGATTAATCCCGATAGGGAGGAAATTAAATATTAAATAAATAAACTACATAAATAACAGCAAGTTATATAAATTTTTAATTTTGAATACTTTTTTTTGTATTTTATTAGTTGTTATTGTTGTTTGTCGCACAACGTCGTAGATAATAAACAGATAGAGAGTGCAAGTCGCTTCCTCCTCCAGGTGTCGCCTATCGAAATGTTTCCAGTTTTTTTTTTTGCTTAAACCTTAAATTCCTTTGTGTTTTAGGTGGAAACTCGAGAACTGCCATGGTGGCTGCTCTGAGCCCTGCTGACATTAATTACGATGAAACCCTGAGCACGTTGAGGTACATTATTCACCCTTTACGCACTTTATCACAGCGCTCGTCTCCTCTCTTTCCCTCTGTTCGCAGGAAGGGGCGAAAAGAATGAAATAAAACTACCAGAGAATTGAAACACTGTCCTTTTTAACCTTTTTGTCTATGTCGATTTCTGTTTCTCGGGTCAATAAACGTGCCGACCATTCGAGACTTTACTACATGTAACTTGAAAGAATTGGCAGCTTTAACCCAGCATGGTAGCTAACTAAGCTAGTAATAAGTGAGGAGAAGATTTAAATAAACTATTTTCTAAATTGCGTGGGTGCTTCCTTTTTAATTAGAACCATTAAAAAAGTATGTTTAATGCAGTATGATTCTGGGTAGTATGAATAAATTGCATATACATCAGTCACATACGACATAGCAGCGTAAAACCACAATGGCTGTATAATCAATTTTCTATTTAAATCTAAAGCCACCAACTTTTAGCGTTTATTTCATTTATTTAAATAAGACATAAGACAAAGTTTCTTTTTTTTCTCCTCTGTCTCTTCCTCTCATTCTCCTTCCCAAACTCACAGATACGCCGACCGAGCCAAGCAGATCAAGTGCAATGCCGTGATCAACGAAGACCCCAACGCCAAGCTGGTGCGTGAACTGAAAGATGAAGTGACTCGGTTGAAGGATCTGCTCAGAGCCCAGGGTCTCGGGGACATCCTGGACAGTAAGTCAGAACACACTGCCTGCAGCAAGCTGCCAGCAACCCTTACTCATCATCCAGCACAAATATTCATTAAACAAATGGACATGCTTTCTTCTGTCTTCCTCTCTGCTTTAATCTAATGCTGTTCTTTCTCCGCATTAGGGACTTTAGGCTTCGACAGCTGCGGGGACGGCTACGGTGAGCTGAAAGAAACCATGCTAATTTGCGCATGTTTGAATTTGACTTGCTGCTTCCTGCCGCCGTAGCTTGTTGCTCTGCTATGGCAAAAACCGCACCTTTTTGACGCATAGGTTTCGATGCCTGCGTTTGCGTTTTTTATTTTCTTTTATTATGTTTTATATATAGATTAAATAAGAACACTATCCTTCCAAGTCATTTGTTTAAAGCGACTTCATTAGCTTTTAAGCATCATTCCAAAAGTAGACGCATATTTCCACACCTAAAGTGTTTACCCAGGTCTAGTTTGCTTTACCGTAGCCATCCCTACTGCTGATGCAATCATCTTCAAACCTAATCTAGATTTAGCTCTGTTCTAGGTCTCCTAAAGCATAAAGGCTTATAAAACTGTTTTTTTTTTTTTAAATACACAACTATTTGTCGCAATATATAGCAAGGTTCTGTTAAAAATATATGTTTTTCTGCATGTTCTATCCTTCCTCCATCTTTGCCGTGCCTTTTTACAAGTTTGGACCTGCCTTGTCCATCACTCCTCTACTCGTCTTCTCAAATCTGACTTTTCACTCTTCTCACGTTCTTCCTGCTTTTTTTGAGTCGAGACAATGGGAATTGTTCACTCTGAAAGTGACAGCAAATGTGTGCGTGTGTGTGTGTGTGTGTGTGTGTGTATGTATGCCTGCCGTTGCATAATGGGCTGCGTCCGAATCGCATACTACTTCATTAGGTATTACACTTTTATTTAAAGAGTGGGTTCTGCAAAGTATGATTGTAGGTAGTATAATTCAATTCTGCACGTAGTTCATCCACCGTCTTGATTTGTCACATGACGTACGGCGTCACATCGTGAAAATTTAAACTTGCTTGGCAATTTAACCACCTGGAAATGATGATTTGACTGTCCTGTAAGATCTAGAAATAGAAAAGTGTGCATTATACAGTATGTGTAATTTGAAATCCAGGTGGAAGTAGTAAGGCAGGGGTGTCCAAACTCAGTCCTGCAGAGTTTAGCTCTAATTAGCCTCAACACACCTACCTGTAAGTTCCTAGCAAGATTTTGAGATGTTTGATTAGGGTTGGAGCTCAACTCTGCAGGACGGAGTTTGGACACCCCTGTCGTGGGTCAACTATCAATTCAGATATAATACTATCATTACATACTTTTTTTTTTGTCCTATATAATATGCGATTTTGGACTGAGCTCTGTTTTCTCTCTCTTTCCTCTTTGCTTCTGAGAGCCTTACGCATCGCTACCGGCTGTCTCCGGAGTCAGAACTCTGCATGTCTGCATTTCTCATCTTGCTAAAGCTTTAGGCACAAGAAGCCCCAGACACATTGGGTGTAGTTGGTTTCGGAGTCTGGAGCAGATGTATGGGGTTGATTTAATAATGCTGTTTGAATGCTGTTTTGTTTTGTATGGCAGATGGATTAGAATTGTTCGGTTGGTTTTAACCCTTTGTTTGGCCCACCGCTGTGTGATAAAACACTCTAAAACTGTAAAATTAATCCTGGTGTTTTTTCATGTAGGTAAAAGGACGTCTCTGAGCTGTACAAGTCATTATATATTATACTGGTTATACCACCATGAGGCAGCAATCCAAAGGGTTTACATGAAATATAATCTCAGTTACAATCTCAATCGCGTCTTTTGCCACAGTGAGATTTCTTCGTCAGTATATTTTGTAGCAATTTTACAGCAAGGGTGGAAATCCAATGTGGAAATTTCCTTGTTGTAATAGAGAGCGTAGCTGATCAGAGCGCAAGCAACTGAGCACTTTGAAAAGTAGGAGAAATGGAACGCCTAGCGTTTTTAATGCATTCCTAAGCGCTATCTGTAAACAGCTCCTTACTTGCCGTTGGTGCTGTTGCCAGTAAATCTGATATAATTATTATTTTTTTTTTAGAAACTGCTCACCTTCCACGATTTTTACACACAAATCTTTTTCAAGACTGGTTCAACTGGTACTGTGACTCAAATAACCCCTATAATTACATTTATTTTCTGGCAGACAGGTGCTTTATCCAGAAAGGACTTATATATTTTATCCATCTGAGCAGTTAAGAGGTTTAGGGCCAGGCTTAGGGGCCCAGCGGTTTCAGCGTGGTGCTGGGAATTAAACCTATGATCCTTATATCCAACACTATACACAACTACAGAAAAGTTTTACTGGTGTGTGTGAACATTTAACTGCACTTGAGCTGTAGATACAGATTTGTATTCTTTGTACTGCTGCCACGTGATTGGATCCTTCCTAAATGTACCCCAGACACGTCCAGACGTATTCTGGCTTATTTAATGCATTTGCTGTATTATAGAAGTTATTGAAATTATATATTGGCCAAAATTAGCTTTTAGTCCCATTCAGTTTTAACCTTTTCATCTTTTCCCAGTTTTATTTATCGCAAATAAAGTTTTATATTGTACACGTAACTATCCATTACAGGTGACGGTATTCACTCAATGCACTACAGGAGAAAAGGTGCCTTAAATTTTGTATCTACAGGAAAGGAGGTGGATTATAGTGAGATGCTGTGCAGCGTTAGATTGCACTGATTTTTTAGCTTTAAAAGCATTTAGACAATTAATACTTCCCCTTGTCCTGCTGGGTTCCATCTTCTCTCCAGTTGCTGTCCTGGTCTTGTATGCTGTCATACACACACACACACACACACACACACACAACAAACACATCTTGTTTCTCCTTTTTTTCTTAAAAACTCAATCAAAAAAAGCACGCACTTATTTTTGACTTAATAAAATAAATAAATAAATAAATAAAAATCACGCAATTTTTACATTGCATGAATTCCGCAGCTGTAGCAGCCCGAAAGTTTGACTACTGAATCGTTTAACCCCCAGAAAGAGAGAGAGAGATGGAGAGATAGATAGAGAGAGAGAGAGAGAGAGAGAGAGAGAGAGAGAGGTTTCAGTTGCCTATTCTTGATCAGCTCGGATGCTCCCAGGTCTGCTTTTTTGAGGCTTTGTGGAGTGGTGTGTGTGTGTGTGTGTGTGTGTGTGTGAGTGGCACAAAAGCCTACTACATCACAGTTTGGAACTGCAGCCTGAATTTTTTTGTGTATAAATCCCTTCCCTTTTGCTCCTTCCTCTTTTTTTCTCGCAGTCTTTTGTGTTTTTTTTTCTCTCTCATTCCTTCATGGTTCTCCACTTTCTGAAGTAAAAGTGGTTTTCACACTGCTTTAAAACCTCAGTTCTACCCTGTAGTTTGTTCACATTGTCAGTTGGCTTGGATTTCAGTCCCACAAATCTAGATCTCTATGGTACAGTATTCTTTTTACATAGATTTTTTTTATGTTTATATTTACTATCGAAAAGTTCCAGGACACGCCAACAGATGGCAGCACAAGGCTGCAACCTGCTTGCACAATCACAGTGTGGATTTAAGCATGACTCGTATACCTGATGTAGCTACAGTTGCTTTTTTAACATGATTGTGTGCAAGATTTTCATTAACTAACAATATTATTGCCATTATTTAGAATAAACATCTTCCAGATGTCAGAACATCTAAATTATTGGATGTCCTCAAATGCTTCCAAAGACCTGGAGCAGGAATTGACTTAGCAGATAATTACAAAAAAACACTATATACTTTATACTAAATATTTATAGGGTTAGATTTAATGAAGTAAGGAATAATTATCTGAGGACACCTTGATGTACATCAATACCATTTTTCTCTTCTATATATAACGCTGTATTAGTCAATATTTCTGAGGGATCATTTTACCTGGAATCATACAGGTGATAAAGCACCTTTGTTTCCAGATTCCTGCGATATCAATTGAATAATTAACTGTTAGAAATTTTTTATTAGTTTGTTATTAAACTTGATATATAGGTAAAAGGTCACAAATAATTCCACCAAAATTTCAGACAGGTGTGAAAACCACTACATTCTCAACCTCATCCTTAAATCATGGTGTGTGTTTCTTTTTTTATCCTGTACTGTGTACTATGTGTCTTACTACTGTTTCCTCCTCTTTCTTGTCTTCTCTTTTTCTTACTCTCATTTTCCGCTCCTCTTTTTCTCATCTCGTCCTCCGTTTTCCTCTCGTGTCTCCACTGTGGCTCAAGACCTGAAAGATATTCAGAACAGTCAGCATAGATACTTACTTTCTTCAGAGAACCAACGGCCTGGTCATCTCTCCACAGCACCTATAGGTTCCCTCACAGCCTCGCCGTCGTCCGGCTCTCTGTGCAGCCCTACAGGACTGCAGTCCGTCTGCAGCATCCAGGAGCGCATCATGTCCACCCCCGGAGGAGAAGAGGCCATCGAGAGGCTTAAGGTATGTCATCAGCGGTACTGGTATGAAAAATAATATATTATAATTTTCACATAATCTAGGATGCAACTTAATCTTATATTTTAGTAGCTTTGGCCTAACTATAACAGCAAACATACGTTTTGACACAATTGCACTTGAAAAGCAGATAAATCAGACTGATTAATTGTTTTTACCAGCAAGTATAATTTATCAGATCTATTGGGATTTTATTTATTCACTTTATTTGATTTATTGGGTTTCATTCATTTATCTGAGCAATAGAAATTAAGCATATTTTACTCATATCGCCTGATAATTTATATGTCCGATAAATACTGTGTATCCCTAATTAGAACGTTTCTACAATGTCATCTTGTAAACACCAGTTTTGTCCTAGTAACTTAGAATAAGCTGACTCAATGCCTAAATGCCCGCTACGCTCCTATTTTATGTTTAATTTATTTACTGTTCATGGGGAATGAAACTTTGTGCATGTTCCACAGTATTACATCAACCATAAACAGATAGAATATGATGTGTTCTTCTGTCCTTGTATTAATAGAACATAGGTGAGTGGTCCTACCAGGAACACCCCTAGCAATTTTGGGCTATATAAAAGTATGAGGTTGGGCCACCATAACACCTACTCTATACTGTAACCACTAACAGACCAAGTCCTTAGAATTGTCCCAAATTTATCACCCCACGCCCACCCCCATGTGACACTGGGTCCTACTATGCTATCTTCTTTTAGTTCAGACCAAGGAGAAGAACTGTGTTCAAAGTATTCTGATGTCACTTGCACTACATGTGACGTCACATGCACATCAACCCCTCAAAATAAATGAGGGGACCGGCGTTGCGAGTACTCTAGTGACGTCACATCCTTTTTAACAATAAAGATTGTGTTAAAATGGCTTTAAAGAATCAAATAAGACAATACATTGAAAACTCACTAATGACACTTCGTTCAGGTTAATTAATATCCGTAAATTAAGAGACCAAAACTCCATCGGTGACAAAATGGAGAAAAAACTAGAAACCAGGGCTGATCCATCAACTATGCTAAATACAGATTGTATCTGGTGGCGGCGATGAGTTCGGAATAGGAAAGAAACAGGCCTATTAGACGTCATACTTTTTCTAATATACAAGTACAGGGTGTGGTGTTGGTGGTGTTTATGGTTCCTGTTGGACTGGTAACAATCCTTAACGGATTTGGATAAATGTGATAAGCCAGCCAGATATAATACGACATAATAGGTTTTATATATTTCCTACGTCACCTTTATAACTTTTTAATGCTGTCGTTTTTGTCTACCAAAATCCCATAGCTACAGTCCACTTTGCTTTTCCTCATCATCATTAAGGGTGGTTTGTGTCTTGTGCTGCCACTGAATAAGATTATAAGAGGTTGAATGGAAGACAGGTGCTACCTGGACCTGACTGCACCATGAGCTCGTAGGCTTGGTTCAAGCGAGTTCTTCCTAATGCCATGCTGCTAATAAATGTTCCTTAGACAGGTTTCAGAAATAATATCCTTCATTAAGATGTTGATTGACGATCATACAGTTTTTCTGGGGGTTTGATAACATGTGTTTTGTCCATTTGTGCAGATGATTTTATAAGTGCAGCTTTTTTTAAACACAAGACAAACACGACCGTCTCATCGCAGTCATCCTATTAGCGACGAATGTACACGCGTCATCCTCGAGTGTCGCCTCCATCTCACTCTTTTTTGTACCTCTCTCTCTTTCGCCCATGCACGCTCCTGCTATTTTATGCTTACTCACACTCTGCTTGAAATCTCAGTTTGAGCACCAATCCGGAGCTGTAGTTTCCATGGTTACAGCCACGACGTGCACTTTTTTTTTATGTCATCCAGTGACGACAGCCATTGACGGAGTTTAGAATCAGACGGAAATATTAATATTAATATTAAAAAGGACATAAAAAATTAGTTAAGATGTTTTGCATCAATGAGGCGAGAAAAAAAAATAGCCGTGGGTGTCATTTCTGCTACTAGGACTGTATTTTTATTTTTTTTTATGTAATCAAACTGTTTAATCAACATTTCATGCCGAAGAGTGTTGGAGGTCAGGAGAAAAAAAAACTAGGGCTGCTTTCACAAGCAACAGATGGCATGGGTGTTCACGCTTTAGGAAGGATTTTGAAGGGGGGGGTAGGTAAAGCTTCCTGTTTTTTCAATCCAGATGGTCAAATCTTCCTCTTGACTCGGGACAATAAGCGGAGACGCAATAAAGGATCCGAAAGCAGTATAGCAGTCAGTAACAAAGAGCTAAAATGTTTGTAAATTATACTGTCTGGCGGTACAATTGAAAAAGTAATAGTAGTAATAGTAGTCCTGTTTGTCGTCTTCTAACTTAAAACTCTCTCGCACACATTGGCCAGAGGACAACTGACCCCCCCCGACTGAGCCTGTTTCTTTTCTCTCTCTCCATTCTGTCACTGATGGAGTTTTGGTTTCTTGGCGCTGTCGTCTCTGGGTTGCTTGTTTGGGGACTCTTATTTTCCAGATATTGGTTAAACTAAACTGAGTGTTTTAGTGAGTGTTCACTATTGTCCTTGTATTGACACACTGTTCAAATATTTGATTCTGTAATAGCTGCTTTGACACAATCTCTACTGTTAAAAGTGTTTAAGAAAATAAATGGAACTAAACTGAAGTTTGAATTTTTTTTGTGGTGTTTTTTTCTCCCATTCGTTATCCTAAAAATCCATCAGTTTACTTCAGGAGGTCATCTATCTATCTATCCATCTATCTATCTGTCCATCCATCCATCCATCCATCCATCCACCTGCCTACCTACCTACCTACCTACCTACCTACCTACCTTACCTACCTGCCTACCTACCTATCAACCTATCACCTAGTTCGACATAATTGTCATATTTATATTTTTTATTTTTTGTTGTTTAGTTTGCCAAGTTCAGTGTCTCCTCTACAAATCAATAATGTTAATTAAAATAAAATCGATTGTGGTTTTCAAAAAGTGGATATAACCTATTCAGCATAAACGTTTTACATTTGTAATGTAATGGCTAACTTTCCAAAAACATATATGTCTCCCCCTGCAGGAGTCTGAGAAGATCATAGCAGAGTTGAATGAAACCTGGGAGGAGAAGCTAAGGAAGACTGAGGCTATCCGGATGGAGAGGTCAGTAACCGTGCAGATGAAAAAGATACAATGCTAATGAAGATAATGTAATACAGAAATGTACATTCGAGTAATGATAAATACAAGCTAGCATTTTTTTAGGCATCCACTAGGGGCAGTCTAATTAGTCCCACAGCTAATTTTCCGGCAGCTGTTAAAGCAGAGTTGGTGTAGAGACCTGCGCAGGACGGATTTTTTTGCTCCTTCAAGATTCTATCCTGTGCTTTTATTTTTTTTTATTAGATTATTTTTTCTCGTTCCCGCAATATTCAAGTTTTGTCCCATTACTAAACCTTGTCCCGTGCTGCACTCTGTTCCGTTGATAATTAATAGAAATTCTAAGTTCTTTTTAGATGTCCCTATCCAGAGCGACTTACATTTATCTCTTTTATACAACTGAGCAATTGGCCTCGCTCCGGGGCCCAACAGTGGCAACTTGGTGATGATGGAAATCGAACCCAGATTTTCCAATTGGCAGTCCAACACCTTAATCACTGAACCACTATTTTTAAGAGTAAAAAATGACTCGTTTAGTAGATGTGCCACAAGAATAATTAATAAAAAAGACTTTTATTTTGTGAAATCTTTAGTCTGGCATATATATTTATTGACCTTTGGCTTTGTGTCTCCTCAGAGAGGCTTTGTTGGCAGAGATGGGTGTTGCTATCAGGGAGGATGGGGGAACCCTGGGTGTTTTCTCACCTAAAAAGGTACAACATCTGTCAAGTTCAAACACGTTCTGTTGCAGCTTCACACTCACGCTGTGCATTCATTATCATCATCACTTATTCACAGCGTATTGAAACAATATTTAAATTAAATGCATTTCCTGGTGTTTCATTTCATTCATTTATTTTGCTTGCCCTGTGTTATGGATTTGTTAGTTTGGTCATGAGGGACCATTTTCAATGTCCGTTGAGGATTTTAGTGTTTTTTCATCCAATCAGGTTTGTATCTGTGTTCTACGTAGTTTTATTGATTATGTAGTAGATTTGTATTACTTGGCAACCCAAATCCCCGTATTAGATTTTAGGCTTGTGTGATGGAACATAAAAACGCAATAAAGAGCACAAGCATGTCTGCCTGTTCAGGTTTGAGGAAAGGGTAGGAGGGGGCAAATAATAATAGCAGCTGTGCAGTCGGAAACTGTTATGTGGCAGTCATAAGCTTAGTTGGGTTGCGGCTTTGTAGATCGGCATTATAAAGAATTTGGTTGTGTAATGACAGACATGGCTAAAAATTTCCTGCAATAATCTGCCTTTTAAATTTTTTTAAAGGTGCTTACAAAAGAGCAACCAAAAAATATTATTATTATTATTATTAGCCTTTCTGTGTGGAGTTTGCATGTTCTCCCCGTGCTTGTGTGGGTTTACTCTCCGGGTTCTCGGCGTTTCCTCCCACAGTCCAAAAACATGTATGTTAGGTTGATTGGTGATTCTAAATTGCCCATAGGAGTGAGTGTGAGTGTAAGTGTGTGTGTGGCCCTGTGATGGACTGGTGACCTGTCCAGGATGTACCCTTCCTGCATTTCGCCCTTTCAGAGAAGGCCTGTGATAGACTCCAGCAGATCCCTGTGACCCCGAGTTAGGGAATAAGCAGGTATAGGAAATGAATAAGTGAATGAATGAATGATTATTATTACACATGCCTCCTATATTCTGCCTTGATTACATAAAAAAGTGTTAATCATGCTACAGACAGGAGAGGTTCAGTAACGATTTCTCTTTCTCTGTCTGTGTAGTATGTGTGATTGATGATTAGCAGTGGAGACAAACATTACTACTGGAAAAAATGTTAGTTAGAGTAAAGCTAGTTCACCTAATATCCTAAAATAATAGTTTGAAATAAACTGCTAAACTCCTAAAGCAGCGAAATATATA